>KN486618.1:31907-115471 GCA_000787095.1 Periophthalmodon schlosseri
AAGTCTTTTGTATACTGCCTTTTAGCGTCACCTCATATTGTTTTTCTTTGTCATTACCTCCATTCCCCCCTTGTTTAAAGTGCAAATGAAATAACTATGATAAACAATAGTCGGCATTTATTCCATAGCAGCATTTCAACACTTTCCTTTGGTCGCTGGGGTAAACCGCTCCACCCCCATTTGCGCGGTACTCCAGGCAGTCCCTCGAATCAAAAGTGAAATAAATGACCGTGACAGCAAGGAGCAAACAGTGAAATCCCTCCAACGACATGTGCACATTGTGAGGAAGAATAATCCCAATAACCCACATCACATCAACGCACAGGAAACAAAGGGACAATCCTGCTCCCCCGCTCCACTCTCCAGATGAGGTTTACTACTGAGGCAATAAACAACTTCCATAAACAACTTGGAAATATTTCAGCCAACCATTTGGGTAATTCTGTGTAATATTCACATGGTGCAAACCCAAGGGGGAGGGAAACAGGAGTTAAGGCGATGGCGGAATGTACAGCAGCAATAACATGAAAACAATTCAATATAAACAATATACTAGGGTTGTCAAAAGCATCGAAAATCAGACACTAATTGATACGAAAACTAGCATCAAAACTAGATACTCATTTGAGTAAATATCGATACTAAAAAAGCCACATTCACAGGACAGAAATTAACCTTTCCTGAATAGCTTTAGAATGATCTTGAGCTGTATTAGAACAAGTATAAGACACATAGACTAGGATATGTGCATGGACCACTATGGAACATATCTGGATGACTGAGAGATTACACAGATATAAAAGAAAGTACTACAATTTAATGTTAAAAATGGCATTCTATTGTCTAAAGAGTGTTTATTATTGTCATCATGGTGTGACAACACTATATACTATACAAAATCTTTAAGAAGCTGGTAGGTCATGCTCCAAGTTGCAAATAAAACAGAAGCAATTGGGCCCCAACAGCATCTTGAGTCTTTTTTATGCAAGAATACACAATGAACAAAAGTCATTCTAGGCTTTCTCCACTAGATGGAGTCATGAGCAACATAAGTTTGATGAAAAAAAGTATGTTTCAAATGTCACAAAATAATACTGAACTATACAATGGATCAAATCAACTTAACAAAAACAATAGCTCATCATGTCATCTTTTATGAAGCTGGCTAGTAAAATTTACATTATGTTGCTTTAATTGGGCCCAACACCATAACATTATCTTCAATATGTTTTGTGCAACAATTGACAATTTGCTAAAGTCATTCTAGGTTATGATGGAGTCATGAGTACTCATTTTTCAGTACGTTATAACTGCATCAGGAAAAAAATTGTAGGGGAAATATAATGGAGTAATGAACATCCAGTCATTAAAGTTTTGCCTGTACAGCTTGATGTTAAAGTAACTATGGGCCTTTAGGCAGGATACATTCTGGACAAGTACTAGATACACGGACACAGTGCTGATACAGACATGAGACAGTCATTCTCTCTCCCATTGACTCACCAAGGGCCAAATTCATTCATTCATTAATCTAATTTAAATCTTTGTAGAGACTCCTTTCAATTGTATCTGAAGGAGCTTGTTAAGGCAACTGTGGGCCTCGAATGGGCTACAAAACCCTGCATGTGTAGATGAGTGGTTCAAATCCAGCAAACCATTGGGTAATTCTGTGTAATATTCAAATAACACAATCAGAAGAGAGGGAGGTGGAGGCGAGGGGAGTCTTAAGGTAATGAAGAAATGTACCACTGCGGTGCCACTTGGAAAGAAAAAAAAGACCTGCTTGAAAAAAAAAAAATGTTTCAATTATAATTAAGTGGGATAAACTTTATTAGAAAGGCTGAAACTAAAATATCTCCTAATGCATGCTGGGATTAAGCAGGTCAGAGCGAGCAGGCAGGAAAAATTAAACTCTAAAGGCTTTTTATCACCATATTTCAGGAACCAAGGGTGTAAAATGTTCTAATTTGGGATACATTAAAAGCTATAAAGGTCTTTGAAAAAGATTAATGGTACTTTGCTTGGATTTAAGATAAGGGCCGCGGCTGGCTGCTGGTGCTGCTGCTCTCAGGCCCTCAGGCATTCATCTATACAGTCACTGCAGATTTGTAAAGCCTAGAGCGAACATACTGTCACAGCCCTCCACTCCTTTTTCTCTCCTCTTCCTCTCCTCTTTCTCTCCTCTTTCTCTCCCCTTCTCCTACTTGTGCCTTTTACGGCTTTTATGTCGTGTTTTGTGCGGCTAAAGAGTTGGACGCCTGATTGGTCTAACATTAGTGGCAGATTTATGGAGCGATGAATGGAAAAGATGAAAAAGGGAGTTTAGTTCTTCATTTTAAACTGGGTGGTTCTGACAAGCTCCGAGGGACAAAGCGATGAGGATTAGAGATGGTTCAGGCTGGGTTTAGTCATGGCCAAGTCCAAGTCCAGGGCTCTTCACTTGGACCACATTCTACTCAACTGATTTAACCACAAATGAACCTATTTAGCCTTAGGTTTTACAACAAATCAGTCTTGAAATTATTCAAAGGTTTCATGTTGAGTTTAGCGATGACACGCTACTACTAGTACTGTTACTACTGTTAGTATTTTTACTACTAGTTTTACGACAACTACTTCTACTAATACTGCTACTGACGCTACTACTACATGTTTGCAATAGATCAGTAATTTTGATTTAATAAAAGCAACCTTTGTATTTTTTGTTTAGTGCACGTGAATCAAATCAAGTTTTTAAATCAAGAGGTCTACAGTGAATCCTCAGTTTGTAGAGTTCAGACTTTTATTTTGTATCAAAATGCACTAATACAAAGAAATTAAGATTAGAAGTTGTTTTTAATATAACTGATCACTAAAAGAAATCTCCCAAGTTTAGCCAATATTTGTCATCCCTACAATATATAACTGAACAGGGAGCTTACTTGCTTGTGAACCCTGCAAATAAATGAACGGCTTCATTGTTGCTTCATACTATAGGGCTGTGCAATTGTAAGTGAGAAATAATATGGAAAAACATTTTTAGTTTTGAAGAACAAACACAATTCAGTCAATCAATCTGACAGCCCTATTTCATACAGTGCACTTTTGTGACCATTTTTATTTCTTTTATTTAACATGTTTAACACCAGTTTTGTTATTGCATTCCACCATTGTTTTAGCACGGCCTAAACTTTAATGTCAGGCGTTACCTAGGAGACCGAGCAGATCGCAGAGACAAAACGCCCCTCCAAAGTCTGATTAATCGAGCCTTGCAAACAGCTTATTTCCTTTAGCTGCATGCAAGTATGAAAATGAGATTGGGGCAGCAGTACATTGTGCAGATTTGTTCATTCTTATCTGAACAAAGCCAGCGGCAGCTTATTTCATGGATCACTGGCACCGTCGGCTCTGCGGCTCCAAGCAGGTGATGCTCCTCTCTCCGCGCCGAGAACCAAATTAGCAAAAACTCGGCACAAATTAGCCTCTCATATTTTCAGTAATATGACATTATTTTTCATTTACTTTTTTTGATCCACTTTTCAGGATTTTTCGCACCCCTCCCCGTGCGTGCCAAATCCTTTCACATCACAGACTGTGGAAAATGGGAATAAGCGGCGGAATAAAGGAAGCCGGAGTAAATGCAAGAGGCATCGGAGACCTGTGTAGTCCTTTGTTTATGGGGTCTACACCTAACAGCTAATATTAATGTACACTTAGCAGAGGTCTTTGAATGTGCCACCAATACTTTCCAGAAATGTGAGTATTTGGTCCTCATTACATTATGGAACACACCAACACAATTTACAATGAATCACTCCATAATTGAAAAACAAAGCATTTCCTCAACACAGACACAATCCTGCCTATAGTGCACACAATGTTCACTGTGTTACTGTGAGAGTCAATGCAATATCATTTCAACTTATCCATTAACTTACAGTGGAATCACTTTAATTGAACAGCCCAAATCCTATAAGGCTTTCTAATGCTTTAGACTATAGGCACTAACATTACACATATTGTCAATTGCTTGTCAGTTGCCAATTGACTATTAACATTTTGCCATTACTTCAAAATAGGCGTGCGTTGTAAGGTAACCATTCATAAGACTAAGCTAAGCAAATTTTTTTGAAAATAAATCAAATTTCTAATTAATTTTAGATTTATTTTCAAATCAGGATTCAGTTCACGGTAAATATGTTCAGGAGCATAAAAACTTGAGAAGACTGAACTATTAACATCTAAGTTAATACAAGAATAGACCTGTGCCGATAATTACTATATCAAGTTATCGTTCAATATATGAAAGCTGGAACAATATATTTTGGGCCTTAATATTTATCAAGAGTACTTTTTCTTTGCATAAGTGGGGAGATTTGGGGTATTTTTGTTGCCATATGATAAGATTTGAGCTGTAGAGGGTTGAATAAGTTCCATTTATGGCTAATTATTGGTACATTCTGCTATTTATTTGTTGCAGCTCATGTCTTTTGATGAAACTGTCTATTCATAATGGTTTAGTGGGATTATCTTGCAATATTTCAATCTTAAATCAGTGGCATAAAGTAGTTTCATAATATCGTTTATCGTGATATATCTGTAGTGATATATCGTGCTTCAGGATTTGTTATCGTGACAGGCTTAAACAAGAATCATATGCTTACTAGATGTTTATAAAAAGAATAATTGCAGCTTTGTGATATTCTAATTGAGAAAACTGATCACAAACAAATTTAAATCACAATCTTGCAGCCCTAACACTTAGTATAGGAAACAAAAATCAAACCAAATGCAATACAATGTAAAATCCCATTGTTGCTCAAGTTATAGTGGATATCCCGCAGTTCATATTAACGCACAATTAGCCCGTCTACATACCTCTGGCTCTGTGTGGCCCATAGCCGGTGCAGTTAACACACGGTTTATTCACTGGATTAATGCTCTGACCTTTGGAAGATCTGAAATATTCACAGACACAAAGAGAGGAGCAGGAGGAGGAGGAGGAGGAGAAGGAGGAGGAGGAGGGAGAGGAGGAGGAGGGAGAGGGCCGAGGCGAAGGTTAAGTCAATACCAGTGTCTCTGCATTCAAGTCTAGGTTGTCCTGGAGACTCATACACCCCTAAAAAAATATGAGGCTATGAACATTAAATAAGGCACCCAGCTGATCAGATTAGCACAATGCTTTTGGGTGTAGTTAGGTGGTAGTAAACAAAACACACTTCAGCAACAAAAGATATTAAAGTTAACTACTGAACTACTTTAGCTACTTTTTCTGTAACTTTTCTGATTGAGGGTTGCCACTGCTCATCTTCATAGAGATGTTGATGCTTTGCCTGAAAAAAAAAAAAAAGTTTATATTGTTCATAAACACATGTTCGTGGGATTGCCTTTCCAAAGATCTGATATGTAACTTTGCCTGGTTACACAAGTTTAATGCCATACTGGGGAACATTCAAGGCAATGCAGAAACATCATGGAGACAAGGAGGTAGCGTACCCACCAGCAGAAAAGTTACGCAGTGCACCTTTAACTAAAAAATATAGTGATATGAGAGCATTATTCACGCGATCTGGAATTTCCTACTTTCCTGGCAACTGGAATAATCATAGAACATTGGGATATAATGCAAAATACTTTACGTGGGAACCAGAATACACACTTCTTCAATACTTTACAAAGATGTGAGTCTGGACACAGGTGAATCTCCCTGTTTTCAAATGAGTGTGATTGACAGGTGGATTAGCCAATCAGTGACATGCAGGGTCCACCACATCGGAAAAAATAAAGGAAAAAAATATCACAGGGGGCTGGAAAATATTGGGGATTTCAATGGGCAAAGCACTAAACTCTGTTAATCTGAGGTGAGACAAATTACATTTTATTTGTAAATCATAGGTGACCAATGAGCTCCTGCGTTTCTCATGTGTCACTGAAAAAAAACGGATCCGACTGCACAATCACGTATAACTGGGCTTGAGACACAACAGAGACTGATATCAATCTGTATTAAAAAAAAAACAAAACAGAGATATCATTCTGGATTTGCCAGGCAACAAAATACCTAAAAAACTGATGTCATATAATATGTAAAAATGTCCAGATTTAATTTTGACATGGGATAAAACCAGGTTTCTTAGATGAATGTATGTTGCCTGTCATTACGTGGAAATTCCAATCGAAAAGAATAGAATATATATACAGTAATAGTACGTTGTGTTGCCATATTCCGATTTAACAGCCCAAATCTTAAAGAAAAAAATATATAATCAGAATTTATCTGTAAGAATAGGTTGCTTATTTGTGTTTCTGTTAATCACTGCCACTAGCTCATTCCCTCTGTAATTAGAAAAAATACTGACTTAAGCATAGCACTACCTGTATGGCAGTGTCTAACCTTAAAACCACAGTGGCAATTAAACAGCAGGTGCATCAGAACAATGGTGAACTAAATGAGCAGGAAATGACTTGTCTGTGTGGATAAAGTGTTAAAGCTCCTATTAACAATATGAAATAAATGATGGCTTTAAGGAAGAAATGGTCTTAAAGCCATTCATGAAATCCCTATCCAGGACGCCTCTTCCAATTAAAACGTGTGAGAGGTGGATTAGCTGGGGCTATATGGCTTTGGCTCGCTAAATCACCTCCCCGAGCTGCTCCACTGCCTTCAACGTGTAAACGATTAATGAGGGGTCTAATTCCCTTATCACAGGACCTTAATGCCTAAATAATGTGCCCTTAGTCAACTCTGGGAAGCAGGGCCCTATAAAAAAGGAATGAATATCAGATTAGCCAGCTCAAATGGTTTTTCAGCACATTTCTGAAGACTAGAGGACAAGAGAAAAAAAACTTCAGATGGTTCGGGTCCAAATCTTTACAACAAGAAGGGCAAAGGTCGCGGGGTCGTGTGAATACCACCCATGATGAGCTGTAAAGGGATGGACAGCAGGGAAGTTTTTAAGCTAGTTCTTAATGGGAGTAATAGACTCGAGACAAAGCAAAGGAGAGTTTAAAGGTCTTTCACAGACAATAGAAGTGATACAGAGACAACAACAGATGTGTCTGTGCATCTAAGGCTGGATTCAGTAATGTGTGTTCATAACGTATTAGGAAACTTCACAACAACAACAAAGAGCTAAGTAAAGAGTGGGTTATGGACCACCATCAAAGTTTGGACACACCAACCAATGACAACAAGAACATGCAGGTCTGAGTTAATTATACTAATCCGAAAGTAAAAAAAAAAAAAAACCATGAAAAAACAAAACTACAACCTATTGAGCCATTACTGAAGTTTTCTGTTTTGATATTATGTCCTTCAAATAAACCTGGACATAAAGTAGCTGCATTCACACATGATTATTTTTACTTCTGTATGCTAACATGTCCGACCCGCCTCCTCCAGCAAGCGCAATGCCCACACTTTCAAAACGTAACATAAAATGGTTCCTATGTGACCTGTTCATCAGCTCTGGTACTGAGAAATTCAAAAGGGCCCTGGACTGTAGTGGGCAGGAGCAGAGGAAAGATGACATCATGTCACTCAATGTTTTTGGTATCCCTTAAGCTTTGTCTCACCCTCTGAGTACCCCCTAACTTGTGTAATGGTAATTCTTTAGGAAGTATAAGTCAGTTTACTAGTGTTGTGCCAATTGTTATTATTTATTTTCTCATTTTAATTAAATCTATGCCAAAATGATCCTTTAAAACTCCCATAAAGATATAAAATGAACTGCAAAGATTTGATTCAATTCAAATTCTACTCAATTCCACATTCTTTTTAAATCTGAAATCATTCTTACTACACCCATGTTCCTGCACCAATGGTTAGGAAACACTGGGGTAAATGCACCAACCAATGCACAATTCAGTTATTCCCAGTGCATAGACATTATAGTTCTATTACCTTTCTATCCTACTTAAAGGCCCTATTATGCAAAATGTATTATTGTGAGTTTTATGTTATAATGCTGTTACCTCCTCAAAAACATACCTAGAGTTGTGTTTTGTTTCATTCCCACATGTTCCCACAAGCCTTTATTATTAGTCTGTCTACATCTTCAAAGATCAAAATGCTTTGTTCCACCTTGTGATGTCATGACGTGGTAGTTTTCACATTAACAAGTACCTTTTACCTTTAGTTCAGTAGAGATTGGCAATTCCAGGGCTGAAATTATCCAAACGATTCAAGTTAGGATGTATGGAGTTTAAAAACATAGTGGAGCACTTCCTGTATTACCACATGACATCATAAGGTGGAACTGAATGTTTTCTGTTCAAGAAAATAACTCAGGCTAAATATGCAGGATTTCTGTGTTAAACATGTGAATGAATCCAAACACAACTCCAGGTCTGTTTGTGATGAGGAAACAACATTATAACGTAGATCTGAAAATAGTGTAATATGGGCCCTTTAAATAAAAATTTGACAATACATCTATGACCTGTCCACCTGCCATACGTGCTGTCGTCAGTAATCACTTTATCAGTTCTCCGTGAGGCAGCCTCACAACAGCTCCTTGTAATCTCCCTCCACTCTGACAAACAGTATCACATGTTGAGCGTAAAGTAGATCCGCCATTTTAATCTGATGCGAGATACGGGACATGTCATCTTTAGGGAGAAGGCAAAAAAAATCTCCAAAGTTCCTCTGCTTTGTTGAAGTCTCCATTATCAGGGCTCTTGTGAGAAGCTTATTAGCGAGCTTTGAACTTACAATAATATGCCATCAACAGTTTTATAAGCTAATTAGAAAATAACTGTTTAATTAATGAGTGAGTGGCACTAAAATGGCAATCATGAAAAAGGAAACCAAGGGTGCTAAGCTTTCACTACCACCAATTAAGGACTAATTACAAACAAATTATATATGTGTTTTGCTGTGGGCTTCAATGTGAAAAAATGGCTTTAATTAAAAGAGAAAACATGCTAATTAATTAAACAGCACACAAATCTACATTGAAAAGTATGCTTTGTCTATCAAGTAATTAATGGAATACAATAATCCAAATGAGATTCCCAGGCATTTGATAAAAGCTTATTCCAAAATCCATTTCAAAAATTAATGGGCGAAAATTTAATGTGAGTCATGCGAGATACAATAAAAGTTCATTGGGTGATAAATTGCTGAAAAATGATGAAGGAGGAAGGAACAAAGGCAGGAGTTTTGTTCAAGTGCAGAGCGAAGGGCCCGCGGGGGTAAGAGGGGAGAGGAGGGGGGTCTAAAATATGAGGCGGGGTTAGTCCAAATCTGATAAAAAAAAAAAATTCTTTCCTTAAAATAACTGCAGTATTTTCTTTATATCAAACATGAGTTACGGCAAAGCAATTGGGACATGGGCTCCCAGTGGGCATTACAATGGACAGAACTAGTTAAAATGGGTTAGAGGATTGGTTGATTAAAGGTGCACAATGTAACTTTTCTGGTTGTGAGTTTCCACTGAGATGTTATTGCTTTGACTTTAATGTCTCATAGTATGGCATTAAACATGTATATTTAGCATTTCAATTAATTACACTTGTTGTATTGCTCAAAAGCACCTTGAAAAACATCACTCTTAATGTGCAGGGTCCTCTTTTCACAGATCTGACCATGTTAATTGGCCCGGTGGGCGCCATCTGCTTGTCTTCATGGAAATAGATACAAGTTTCACAGTATGGCATTAAACTTAAGGCAAAGCAGTAATAACATCTCCATGGAAATGATCAAGTGGCATCCCTTCCATCAAAAAAGTTACATAGAGCACTTTAAACTTATTTGTTCATTTGTTTTATTAGAAAATGTATTGATTTGTGTTCATTTGATAGCAATTTCCTAGCTACGCAATTACAATAACTTTCTTCATGAACAGGATTACATCTGAAAGGGCATCTGGCATAAAAATCTATACCAATTTAACAGAGCAAAAGACCATTAGAACAAAATGCAGCAAATGAAAGCACTGTTTTTGTGTCCCTCAAAACAAAAAACTTAAACAGAAAATATATATGTGTACTAAGCATAAACTTCTGGTACAATAATGGTCTAACCTTAATGAGTAAATATAAATGAATCTAATATAAAAGGTTGTTATGTTTTATAACAAAAGCTGGTCACACGTGTTAGTGCCTACAGAGGGCCCATAGCTCTCATCACACCTATTAAAGTGCATTACCACTTCAAAACACAACCTGCTCCGTCTGCTTCTCCACGGGTCCCTGTGCACCCAAGACCTCCAGCACTACAGACATGAAAGAGAAAAGTTATTCTGCTTTGGACCTTTCTAAATCAAAGTGAAGAAACACTATGGGAAATGTCACACAAAAGCAGCCAGTCAGACCTATTATTTTTCAGTGTTGTACAATGAATTAGTTTGGTCCCTGTCGCCTCTATATGAAAAGAGGGTAGAATGAATAGGCCACCTTTGAACTATAGATTATCTGTCAGGTTGCGAATGACAGTGATAATGGTTTTGCCTTCGTATGTAAATTGTGTTATAAACAGTTATAAACAGTTTTGTTTAAATATTTGAAATCTGTAGGTCTTCTATTATGGAATTATAAGCCATGAAAACACAGTGATACACTAGACTGTCTTATAAACAAAGCACACTGCTCATCAGACATGTAACGTATGGACATATATAGGATAAGGATATATTTGATTATAGGGTTGTCAAAAATGCAATACCCAGATACTAATCAATACTCAGTCATACTCATTTCAGCTGTTATCAATACTATGAACTTTTTCTGAAGTTGTAAAACCACATAGAAAAATAATACTCCATAATTATACTATGTTGAAAATGACATAATATTGTATACGATTATAATATGGAAATGGTAAAGGTGCCCAGATTCCACCGTACAGGACTAGTATATCAATGCTTTGTTGTCAAAAGTATTGAAAATCAGATACGAATCTAAATTAAAACTAGTATTGAAGCTAGATACTCATTTGAGCTGGTATCGATACTAAAAAAAGTCACAATAGCTTTAGAAAGATCTTAAACTGTATCAGAACAAGTGTAAGAACACACAGACTAGTATACACCTATGGACCACCATGGAATCTGCCTGGACGACCGAGGGATTACACAGATATAAGGCCACATGGTAATATAAAAGAAAGTACTATGATTTAATACTGAAAATTACATTCTATTGTCTAAATAAAGCGTTCTTTATTGGGGTTGTTTTTGTTTTTTTTCTTCTCATCGTTGTATCAGCATTGGTATCGAGTATCGAGTCTATTCCTTAGTATCGAAATCAAGTTTGAATTTTTTTATCATGAGAACACTAATAGTGAAAACACTATTACACAACTAAGTACGACAAAAACAAACAAATCATTACAAACTTAATACTAAACAAATGCAAGACATAGGAAGGTCACAGAAGGTGCCCTCTGTACATTAGCCTCATTTGACACCAAACATTGTGTCTCTGTTCATTTGTCCCATTCATATTTCCATCGTTTAACCCAATTCATCATATTGAATGTGAATTATCAGCAGCTGCTCATTGTGTTTGGAGCATTTGAACATGTGCGAGTTATAATATGCCTCATTTTGTGCAGCTCAAATTTCAGAGAGAGAAAGGAAAGCCCCACTGTCCTTGAAACAGACCCTGGAAACACTGGAACAAAGGTGGAGGAGACGTGCTTCGGCTCAGACAAAGAAATATTAAAACCTTTGGATAATTTGAAGCTTTTCAGGAAAATTGTGCAATGTGTAAAGGCTAGAATACAGTAGCAGAGCAGAGGCATCATGCATTTGTGGCATTTGCATCAAAGGTTGAATAAGTGGCCACATAATGCTCTTTGTTATATTACTCTAGAGCTATAATAATAATAGTATTAATTAAAACATAACACTATTTGAGACACTTGATCAAAGGGCTTGCCAATATGGCATACAATTAATACATTTTAAAATGTATTAAAAATACACATAAACATATGAATTACCGGTATATGTCTTTTATTCAAAGCCATCTAATAGAGACCACTTAAACCACTTAAACAAGCTGGATGTCTTGCCCAAAGACACCACAACAGAAATGGCTGAGATCTAACCTCCAACCACTCTACCAACTGAGCAGCTGCCACCCTGCATCATGCCATTTCCAAATCCGGATAAAAATCTATCTAATCTATATAATCTAAATCTATTCATGGGTTTCAGAATGATGAAAACTTATTAGGACAGTTGCCATAGTGATTACCAATTTAAAACAACAGAAACAGGAAGCTGATTTGCTGCGGTGGCCTCGTAAGAACAAATCAAACAATCTTATGAGCCAAAAGATTCTAAAATTAAACTTTAACAAACAAAATTATTTTCATTTGCTAGTTTAGTCCATATTTTTACATAATTACATTACACTGCCATCATTAAGCACAAGCTACTGAACCCTTCTGCTGACAGGCTCTATGTTGTTTCAGCTGTACATGTCACTCACTCAACACAATGCTAATTACAGATTTAATTAGCCCGCGTGCAACTTGTTCAAAGTAAAATAATGTGCGGTAATCAAAGCCTGGCAGCCCCGTCCTGCTAATTGGAGGACATTAACCTTATAATCTGTGGAGCAATTTCGCTTTGTGTCTCTGAAAAGTAACATCCCGAAATAATCAATAGACTCCTGTAATTGCGGCATAGAAGACAAGTGAGTATTAGTGGGCATTCATTTGTGTTAAAGAAGTCGTAATTTGTGGCATAATCTTAATTCTTTTGCTAAAAACCACAACTTTTATCTCTGCTTTCGGTAACTCTTCAAAAAACATGAACAAACTAAAACCTGCCGTATCCGTACTGCGTCTCTGAAGTTAGCCGGATGAAAGCGCTATTATCAGGCATTTTCAAAGACGTCTTCAAAACGGCTTTTTTACCAAATTATTTTAGCGTTTGTTGATTTGGAAGAAGAAAGTAGAGCAGTGGAAATCATTAACTGATGTGCGGAACATTATGGTCTTAAAATAAAAGCGTTTTTTCAGTGTTTTCCCAAAATTTGTCTTTGCTTTGTCAAGATAACATGTTGGAGATTGGTTTGTGAATATGGTTGAATATTGTATGCACAGCGTTTAGTTCAGCTTCCTATACAAAACAAAGCCTAAAGCAACAAGCAGCCTCTTTAGTTCTTCACAGCTGTCGGGACGTTTTTGCATTTTCACATTGGAAACCTGCTCCTATTCTCTCAATGAAAAAGAGCTGCCATAGTCAAGTGTTGATGTTATGAGCGTAAACACATTAAAACATCTAAGCCCCACTCCGCTCTACAAATGAGGCACTCAATTATAAGCTTGAAATTGATTTTGGCCACAACGGGGATTATTGATCCTCTAAATGTTTGTCACACAGCTCCTGGTCAAAAAGTGAGCACAGGGCCAGTAAACAAACATGGAAGCTTTTCACCAATGTCATATAATCCTTTTGAACTGATGCACACGATTTCAAATTGTGTTAATATCACAAAACTGTACCAAAGCTGATATGACTGAGGATGAATTCATACCATAATTGCATAATCAACATATTTAAATATAACTCCCAACTATGCAAATAAGAACACAATTGATAGACCAGGCATATTCACTTTGCTTGTCAATGTCATTTGCAAACCAATAATCAAAATGCAATGGGTCTCCAAGCTAAAGTTCTATTGTGTCAGTTGGGTTGGGCAAGATGGCAAAACATTAATCAAGTTTTTGTTGTTTTCTTCTTAACTTAACCAATTACGATTTCTTTTATTTGATTTTGTTTTCTTATTAAAAACATATAAAATTGCTTTTATTAATTTCGTGAACATAAACAAGACATTAAAGCTGAGGTACCTAATTTTCAAAACACAAATGGAGGAAGTATTTAAATCTAACTACTTCTAACCTCTGACAACCCTTGTGCACATCGCTTTTATTCACATGCACACGCATTTTTGGGCATCTGCAACTTTAGATCAGAAAGTGAAGAGGGAGGACCACCAATGTGCAGTCAATTAGCTCTCATCCCAAAGCATCATACAGCCGCTCAAGATATGTATTGAAGGGTACAATAATGTTGCAAGATTGATGTTGTTTAGAGAAATATTTTGTGACGTGGTGCTGTGGTTAAGACCTGTCACCTCATTCATTCTTCTGTGTATTTTGCATGTTCAGCCTGTGTCTGCGTATGCCTCTACTTCCAATAATATGTGGGTCAGGGTAGCCCATTTTGCCATAGTTTAAGTAGCTCAACTTTTTGTTGTTTTCTACTTATAAAAACTGTCATTGTTTTTATTAACGTATAAACATAAACTAGACAGACATGAAATGGATTTTGTAGGTTCTCCCTGTGTTTGCATTATTTTTTTGTACAACTTGTATGCAAAATATCAACACTTTACCTAAAGAAATTCACTTTCCTATTTATTCATGTTTCTGTGTTTTTATTTTTTCCACACATTTCCAATATGGCCGACTCACTTGTTCTTGAGCGATGAAGTTATCAGTGCTAAACAAGGCTCGGAGGCTGCCAGACTGCTGTCACATCCCATCACAGTTTTGGCAGGGAGCGCGGCAGGTGCCAGGAGCCGGGACCCAGAACTAGGGACTGGGGCTCAAACCAATCCAGCGCACTGTAAGGAGCTTTCTGAAGCGTAACGCAGGTGCCACTCACAAGAGCTCCTGTTTAAGTCCCTTTATTTGACCAGTCGCTTGTGGGTAAGATGAGAAATGGTCTGATGCTGTAGGCTGATGTCTATTAAACACAGGAGATGACAGGGCTGAGTGTGTAATGCCACTGCAATGAATAGAACAAGGGATTTCTCCACTTTTAAATATGGTAAGATCTTTTAGGAGTCAAGCACAAATGGTATTGCTTTGAACATGAACAGCAAATTCAAGTTTGCAAGTTTGGTGAATGAAATATGGTTATGATTGAAAAGACCCAAAAGAAAGCATAATGATAATATAAATAACATCGTCAACAAATAATAGATTATATGTTCAAAGGTAAGTAGTAAAGCAAAAACAATAGTTCTAGGAGTAAGTATTTATTTCTGGTAACACAGTAACTACACCTAATTAGCCTTAAGAAAGTTTGACGAAAGAGAATAGTTTATTATGAATGATTCAGCCTTAGTAACTACTAATTCAAACTTTGACCCTAACCTTTGAATCATTCTTAATTCACTATTAATAACATATTTGTTCAATGTGAAATCAGTCTTTCTTCATGCTTTATTAAGGCTAATTAAGGTGTAGTTATTATTAAGTGTAACCTCTTTTTCTGTGTGTTTTGAAGTTAAATTTAGGTTAAATTTAAGATTGAGCTAGTGTTCAAATTGATATTTTTCTCCTTGCCTTGCCAAAGATAACTTAGGTCATTGAGTCCTGCTGTGAGCTAAACCCAAGACAATAGACAGTTAGTTGAAGACTGTCTTGTAATAAATCATTGTAGTTATTTACTTCTATAGTTAAAGTGACTACAATTACCCTCTAAAAGCTCTAAAAACTTAGTTGAATTGTTGGGTGTGGATAGGATATTTTGTATATTTCTATATTTCTATGTTAATCAAAGGCAGATCATGGGATTTTAGCAAGCAGTATTATGTATCTGATATTATGGTAAGAGATACGAGTAGATATTAATAAGTGTTAAGATAAAAACTAGATATAATTATCAAATAAAAATGTAGGTTTCACAGAGTGCTGTAACTTTGATCATGTCTATGTTTTTATAAGTGAAGGGATATTTTGACTTTGCTGCCAGTTTAACATAAAATATTATAAAACGGTAAATTTTGGCTAGTGAGTGATACCTGAGAGCTGGTAGGAGGCATAAAAGTAAACTACATGTTTGTCATTATAAAAGCAGCTTATATGGCCTCAAAGCAGTATCCATCATGAAACAAAGAAGTTTAACTTTGATGGCTGAAGTACAGTGAAGAAGTAACGCTGCAGCCGTGTGTCTTTTAAACTACAATTATAAGTGTGTGTGGGCTACATTTTATGCTAAATTAGTTTCAAACCACTTGATCCTTGATGCCTGCCAAGACGGTTCGTTACAAAACTTCAGGCACTGCATTTAGGGACATGTAGACTTCAAAGGTATGAAACTCTTACCTGGAGAGTGATTTAACAGTTGGCTTGAAAGCAATGTACCCTTCATTAAAAAGCAGAGCCAAAAGTCCTTTAGACAGCGCCGCACTTCAAAACTAAGGGGAGGGCTTTCTATTAACTCAATGGAAAAAGGCTGCAGGACTGAATGGTGGGAGTCTGCGTGTGTTTTTGTTCCTCTATGTCTTTGCAGCAGAAATGGACACGGATCCATTAGCCTGATTTGTCACAGCGGGAGCACCCAGAGATCTGTTATCACATACCTCTCTCGTAGCAAGGCTGTCGCTCATCTCCTCCGCTTTTGCAATGTCCCCTTCAGCAATGGCCCTCTCTATGCTCTTTTCTAGGCCGGACTGCAAAAGACGGAGACGAAATTTAGATTTTTTTTTAAATAGGGAGAGAGAGAGAATCAAAGTAACTTCACAAGTCCCCAGGGCCTTATTTTTAATATGATTGCCATTACCACAAATATGTAGATTTCGCTTCACAAATGAAAACCTTTTTGATTGGATATTAGTAGGGAAATCTTAGAAATGCTACAGCAGATTACCAAACATAAATGTGCTTCTTTAATTATGCACTTCCATTACTGAGAGGGGGTGCAGAGCGGCCCCCAGATACTGATGGCAGTGCAGTTTTGAGTGATGCGCCAATCTGAAGAGCTGGGACATCTCATCTCTAAACAGACTAGAAAGAGACTATGATTAGGAGCACTCAGATGCAGTTTAAATAAATCTACTCAACTGCAAAAATACAGTGCTATTAAGCTTAAAAATGCCAAATATGCAACAATATAACAGCCTGGATTTGATTTCACTTCATTATTTCTTGTGTATACTGAGGCTGACACCGATACAGTCTAGTTTGAAGTCTCAATTATCATGTATTGTGCCAAAACTGACAGATCATCACGCTTTGTGCCAAGAAATATATTTAAGGTCAGAGAATACGCGCTGTCAGCAGATGAAATAATAACATTACAGTGCTTTGACAGCTTTTTACTTTCCTGCATATGCGAACAAGTCTCTCTAAGTATGAAATGAAATCATATATTAATTACAAAAAAGTGCATTTGAGGAACGGAGGCTGTCCTCATTATGTCGACATGACAAGTTCTTTCTCTTTCTCGTTAATAATTTCTTTATCCTCTCACAGTTGGCCTATTCAAAACCAGGCTACAATCAGCAAAAACTCAATTTTATGGTTTTCCAAGATAAATTAAGTACAAAATACTCCCAAATAATCATTAAAGGGATTTCAAATTGAAATGAAAAGACTTTCTATTCAGTGGGTCAGCTAAATGTTCATCAGGCATTTTGCTTCACTGGCAATTGCCATGCTTTTACATTAACAGCCCAATTATCCTTAAGAGAAGAAAATGTTTGAATTAGTAGTCTGTGGACACGTACCACTATCCAACTGGTTTCCCACAGTTTTAATATATCCGCTTTCAGACAATGTTTTGTTAACAAATATACCATTATTATCCATACCTTAGAACAATGAAGTACAGTTATTTTCTTAAGTACCTCTGAATTTAACTGTACTGCTTTGTCAAAATTAGTACACAGAAGATTAAATCCTGATGCACAAAAGAAACACACATAAATTTGCTGTTATACAGTTCTAAAATTAGACTAGTTTGAGTATCTGTGGTTTTAATTTGTGTAATCGGCCCTAGCCATATATTTCTTCCCATAAAATGTGATTTTTGCAACTTTCCAAATATTGTCAAATAGTAATGTTATGTCAATCCTTAATGTATTACAGAACTACATTATGTTGAAAATCATTATAGCAAATTGGCCTTTAGTAGCTTTGTAACTACTTCATCTAACTGGTTGGTTAATCGTCTGCAAATATCTCCAATCAGTGTTAGTGCAATATGTAATGGTTGTTGGATATCATATGATTTTCTAATCTTCAGCTCTAAAGCAGACACACAGTATCCTAACCCGCTCTTATTCTGTCAGGCAACATTTAGGTTTTCTGTGGGATTCTTACAGAGAAAACCTACATCTCATTTTAATCTCAGCCATGCACGAATCCTGTGTAATCTTATCACTAAATGTAGCCGAACATAATCCTTAATATTCTTCTCAATGTCAGGTCGAGTTGCCATAGTGATTCTTCTAATCCGAGCGGCATATCACGTGAAACAATGAGCGGAAACACAAAGGATGTGAAGGTGTACTAACAGTATTAAAGCAGAGCAGATAAGTTGGGAGACAGCAGCCATTGTTACCTTCGGAGGGGGTTTGGAGCATGAGGGGGGTTGAAAACGATCATTTGAACCAAAATACTGCTTAAGCTCATCCCAGTGCTTCTCCTTCTCCTGCTCTCTGCAAAAAGGGAAATGTGTGTTAATGTTCACAGCATGTACAAGGCGTTTAGTACAATCTTGGCACTTGGAAATACTTTCAGCTGGCAGCGCACTGACATTAGTGCCAGTCTGATTTAAGCTTTCATCTTTGTTTTCTAGATTTTAATTTACTCATATTAAATGTTTAATTAAACAGACCATATATAGCACTGCCTTTTTAAATACATTTGTGCCTTTATTTCTTTCTGACCACAACTGTATTCACTATTTACTATACTTTGTCACAATAAAACACATCTTTCTTGCTATAGCCTTGAAACTAGTTCTGTTAGCATATCCCATTTCCAGAAATATTTACAATCCATAAACTTAATGAGGAGATATAAAAGAATATTAAATCAAGATCATAGCTTAATAACTTATGATTGCATGAAACCTTATTTCTACAGGTCACAAATCAATTTATTAGAAATTATTTCATGTTTATACTGCAATACCTGTTGTCTTCAGGTTGATCACTTTTACTCAGTGTTCCTGTTGCACAAGAAGAAGAGATGATTACAATACAGTTTACCCATACATAAACCTTGATACTATTCTGCAGGTACACCAGTGTAAGACTAGAACAGTAAAGAGGCTTTTTGGCACCTTTCTTTTTCCGTCTTCTTCTTCTTTTTCTGGGGACTTCTATTTTTTTAGCTTCTTCCTTTTTCTTCTGTAGATCCTTGAATTTCTTTAAATATAAAACACAGCAGGCATTTTTGAGTTAGTGACCTCTTAGACTTCGACACACTTGAAGCACAAGGGGAATTTCTTGGACACTGTAGCTCACACATTACAATACAATAACAATGATCAATAAATAAGTGGTTATAATTCTAAGCAATTAAAGCAGTAAATTTACAATAGATATGTGTATATGTATATAATAGAATGAAGTACAGGTAACTCAAATCTATCTAAATATAAGGCTATATACAAGAGGTACAAGTTTTTGCAGACTTAAAATACTTATTATGATCGCATACATAATGTGGATGAATCATTACAGTATGTTGTGTATGTATTCTGCTTCTTTGATTGTATATGGTCATGAGTGCACATTCATGTAATAGTAAGCGTAAGAGTCAGCTGCAGTATTTTATGGATTAGCATGTCTCTTATATGGTACATACTTGCCACATTTCTTGAGATATACCAGGCAGACTGCATTGCCCCTCACTGCTAGCATCACATGCGCTGACGCTTGGCAACACCTCCACTGTGGATGCTGCGTTTTGCTGTTTGGATCTCAACTTTTCGCTCTCTTCTTCCTCCACATCCTCCTCTTCGTCGGGACTAAGCTCGTCATCCGTAAAACCTTTCGGCAAGAGACCACTGTACATAGCGACAAAACTATTCACGAATAGGTACAGAAAATGGCAATGAGAGTTTCTTTTAAAAACGTATAAATTCTGTGTTAATTTGGAGGTTTTAGCATTAGCATCGGCTGCAGCGGCACGCACTTCCGGGTAAACAATGTGACGTTGTATGTGATCCGGCGTTTGATTGGTCAATAGCGTTTCCCGACTAACCTCATAGACCAATGAAAAAAATGTTAGACGCTCTGAAGCTAAAATATGGTAAAATTTGACTTATTTGGGGTTATATTATGCTACAACATAACAGTCTAACAGTAGGCTAATATTTCGATCCCGTATATTATACCATATTTTGAACTTCGTGGGACACATTTAAGAATATAAAAGACAGAAAAGTTCGCCTTTTTAGAGAGGTAGAGTTTTGGGGCATTTCTAATTGAGGTGAGCCCGGATACTGACAGGTCCGTGAATTACCAGGAATCTTTCAAATGTTAACCTATATTTGTGTCATGCTCGCACAGAGATAAGCTTCCCTCTATGACCAATGGTTTGCAATTTGCTCAAAGTGCTGTGGGCATTACATTATTATTAGAATGATTAGCATGCAAATCTTGTATAGCCTCTGGCACTGGCACAGGCAAATCTACCCTTAAATTGCTCTTTCACACTCATTCACATTAGGCTTTCTTTGGGTTGCATCTTATTGCAAAGCCAATAGTCTGCATAAATTATAGTCCATATTTAATGTGCCATATGAATGCACAATAAAGACACTCAGGGACCTATATCAACAGACGAAGTTCACAATGTTAGACCTAATGGAGTGCCAGACTTTTCAGTGGGCTTAAGGTAGTCAGTGTAAAGTATTTGTTAAGAATTTGAGTTATTACATTAGTAGTCAAGTAAGTAATTATTAAAGGTAATTATAAGTGTGGATGGTACAAATTTTCGCACTGTATGCCTAGTTCTTGTTATTATCTTGGTGATAATAGGACTAGAATGGTTCCTATATTTATTACCTCACATTTTCTTAACTAGACAGTAACACAGTAGCCTAATGCACTGAACAAATGCCCCTCATGCTTTCATATATATATATATATCAAATATCAAAATGCAGTATTGAGGTATTGTACTAGTAATAGTACAGACACTTGGATCAGAAGAGGAATGTTGACTAAAAAAGTCACCTCTTTCTAAATGCAAGACATACAAATTGTCTGTGTTCTTCACAGGTGTTTAACATGAACTTTGATGCATGCTTACCTGCTTACTCTTCCCCACTTCACTCAGTCAGGACCTTTACCTTTCTTTCTTTCTTTCTTTCTTTATTTGTCAGGGACCATGTACAAATTCATTAATCTTACAAAAGAAAGGATGATTTGTACCAGATTTGGCTACTGCTACTTTCCATCTGCAGTCCCTGGGCAGGTGAACACACATTAAAAATACACATTTACAAAATACACATTACAATTACATAAGTAATGTAAGACTAAAACACTAAAACAGTTCATCATTAACATTAGCAATAAAATACAATAAAATGTCACCATGTCCAATACATTCAGTCTATAAAGATATTAAAAATCGTTATGTGCAAGTTTTTACAGTGAATACAGAACAGTACAGAGGTAACACAACACACGCAAAAAACACCCATGTAATATCAATATATTTGTATCAGCCCAAAATACAGTCCTGTTGCTTGTTTTTGTATCCTATCCAGCTGTTTGAAATGGACCTGGAGACCTTCCCTTCTCCTTGACCCTGTGTAACTTTAGAAGCACTCAGTGGAGCTTTGCAAAAATGCGGTGAGTATTAAACTAGCCTGATGAGGCTTATGCTGTATTGAATGTCATCTCCAACATGTAAAATCTCCATCTCATCCTCTAAAATATGCAACTATTAACTGCTATCACTCATTTGGCATTATCCAGCCATTTAATTACATGTGTGACAAGTCCATGATCCTTGCATCTTTTGAAGGTGAAGCCCTATACCACTAAGTTTACCCCATTTGGCTATATTCAAGTCATTTATTATTGATAGCTTGACTTTATTCTATTTCACAGTTGAATTATTGTCTTCGCTTCTTTTCAACCATCTCTCTCTCTTCTTGGCATGTCCCACAGTTCATTATTTCCGTCATTTCTTGGTAATTTGGAGTTTGGCTGTGTAAAACTTAGAGCCTCTTATTAAGTTTTGGCCATGGCGGATAAGAGCCAGGCCTGTAAGAGCACTGAGATAAACTAATCATCTTAAAACCCTAATTATTAGTATCTTACTGTGACAGGCAGTTTTTTTTCTTTTTGCCAGCCCACCAAATTGAGCTTCAAATGGGGGAAAGCCATATCTTCTTGTGCGCATTGGTAATAATTTTAAGTCACTGCCGCGGTTCTTGGTGTGGCAGAATTCATTAGCGAAGATTAGCGCTGTGTGTACAAAGTAAATGAGATATCTAATAGCAAACGCGGAGGTCCGGGGCTCATAATTTCTGAGCCAATGTGAAGTGGACGATGTTAAGAGGTGATTATCGCATATATTTTAAGATTGTGTAGCTTGGTGCAATGATTTGACCCGGCTAAACAGTAAATAGTTGACCTATGATTGTACTCCTGAGTATGTTGTGTAAAGGTGATAAAATTAACACAAAATAAATCAGATTAAGCCTGTACTGCGCAGAGCCAAGCAGATTTTTCCAATGAGGATACAAGGCAAGTTAATTATGTGTGTCAGGAGAAGGTTGGGGAAAATAATAAGATTACAAAGAATAATTTGCTGATATAATTACAGCAAAATTGGGTACACACAATCGTAAAATACATGTATTGCTTGACCCGGGTTAGCCAGTGAAATAAATCCTCCTTCTATAGCCTTTGTTAATTTGTTTTTATCATCTCCAAGTGGTGTTTGTGCAGGCAGTCCAATTTGCATGTGTAATTCCACTGTGCAAATTGACAACAAGGAGATAATTCGAGAAAATAGTCTGGTTGCAGGCCCCCGCTATCTTCCAGAGCCTATTCATTTTGAGGAAGCGCTGAGGCATGAAACTCATACATCAACTATTTCCTGACAACGCTTCGGCTTATTGTCCCCTAAAATGTCATTACAGCCATTATTTATGAAGCTAATTCATTTATTAAACCATATTTACTCTGACTGAATTTGTCACATTCTATCCATATCCCGAGCATTGCTTTTGAACAAAGGCTGAGGATGGGTTGGTGCCAATGTGTACCGCCGCCTCACAAAGTTTTGAACCGAGACTATTTGTCGTTCATAATAGTTTGAATGTTCGGAGAAATGTTATTGACTTTATTCATGGAAACTTTTTGTGCTGAATTGTACTTTGTGAATATGGTGTTTTAATGGGAGGTGGTGGCACAATATTGATACATGTTACAGATAGGCGATAGCTTGACTCTTTAATAACAAAGCAATGAAGCGTTTCATGGAAATAATCGCTGTACTTTTGCCCCTTATACTGGCATTTGCATTGCCAAGTACAGAACTATCACATGTTTTTGCACAGTACTATATGCACATTACACTGTTATCAGTGCATTATTCCCATGTTACAGCTTTACATATGTAGCTGATGTAGTCCGTGTTGTCTGAATGAACCATAATGCTTTATCTGTCACACAGTGTATGCACTGCACAAAGGCCTATATAAAGCTGGGCATGGTTGATTGATCCAATTAATTTTTATCAATGACTGAACTCCAGTGGCATTTTAGAATTTTAGGTAGTAATCTAACCTATATATTCTTGTTGAAATTTAGTATATATGTAATGAATTATAGATCAAATAAAGTTGCTGTAATTATCAGTAAAGACATGACATACATGTGGTAAAATGCATTGGGACTTCTTGGGTAATTAAGCCTATCCATAGCTTTCAGAATAATGAAAAATGAGGACTGCTGCCATAGCAATTAACAATTTAAACAAAATATTAAATCTTTTGAAAGGTGAAGAGTCCTCAAAATGTCACATATAAAAGGAAGCTGAAACCCATGTACTTCCACTTCCCATGTTTACAATTTCTGTTGATGTTCTATTGTTCAATACAAGATGTTGTTGATTTTTTGTGTGAAATAGTACTCTTCATTCAGGTATTTTTATAAGTAATAGGTCAGGACCCTAGTTTGTCACAGCTGGAGTTCACATCTGAGCTGCTGAGGGGTAATAGTGTTAACAGCCTGTCATCATGCTCCTCCACACATGAACTGATAAAGAATATGAATGATATTGTGTTTAAATAATCAGAAAAATCCCTTCTTTAAGAATTGCATGCATAGTTACTGTCAATATAAAGTAAAAAAAATCTTAGGAATACTTAGGATATACTTATAAACATGAAATATTTTAGATTGAATTTTGAGGCTGTGGTAGCTTGTGAAATAACCAGGTTGGTGTTCGAATACCATTTCTTTTTGTGTCCTTAGGCACACAAAACTCTTTACTGATTGAGCTTATCTGAAACACAGCGGGGTGAACTGTCCAGAAAATGCTTGCAACCGTGTGTACTAAGCACAAGAGGAAAAAGAAAAATTCTGTCAAAATTTAGTCCTGTGTATTCTACAAATATATATATATATATATAAAGTCCATCTTGCCATCTCAAAATGATTGCGGACATCAGTAGTGTTAGTAATAGTGCGATTTCCACTTTATTCATAATCTGGCTCATAACCCAGCCGAGTTAACCCCACTTTAATCAGATGAACTGCTGCTATATTTGAACTCACACTCGATAAATCCTTAACTGACAGCCCCCCTCCCAAATGACTCTGTATTAGTCACTTTTAAAGCACAGCTAAACACCGTAGTTCCCTTCCTGAAGCCTGTTGCTGCTGACTTATAGATCTGTCAGTTTAGCGCTGCGCATTCTGTGACACTGTGAATAATTTGTAATTGTGGGCGATGAAGTAACACGTCTAGGGGGTCATAAATTTTAATGCTAACGTTCTCTGCCCTTGGTGTAAAAATGTCATAGTATTTCATTGCGTTTTCTATAGACTTTACCTGTCACCCAAAAGCATGACAGCGGTAGTTAGGGGGGACAAGTTGTGTGTTTGAACTGTATTGATTTAGAGGCATGACATTTTAATTAATACAGGCTGTTAGCTGTCATTGGTGGGAATAGGCGACAGGCGTGGATTTGAGGTGGGGGCAGTGGAGATAAGGAGAAAGTACTTACTGTAAAAGGATGGAAAACTGGATCAATGCGGGGAATAAGAAAGAAGTTAGAAGTATATTTGGCATACTGGCATATTTCTGTCAAGGCCTGTTAGATTATTCATAACGCAAATTGGTGACACATGCATGCCCTGACCACAATTTGTGATTTTAATTGTTAAATCTGACTTGCTTTTAGTTGTAGTCAATGAAGATGTTACGTTTGTAGTAGTAGTGGTATTAGTATGTTAAGGTGTACTGTACTTCATTGCAAGACTCATATTTTGACCTTTAAAGATGTATTGTGTATGTTTTAGGTGGATGGAGTTACCTGTGAGATCATATCTTCCAGGATGGAGAAACAAACTTGAATCTTTTTGCTGTAAGCCAAAAGCTTAAAAGTTAGTATTGATTTATAGGCAAAACACATCACCCACCTTGTCTTCTATAAATGTGATGAATGGGTGTGAATGGTGGTTGTCAGATGGGCCGATGGTGCAGACTGGCAGCCTCGCTTCAGGGCCCCAGGGCGGCTGTGGCTACAGTAGGAGCTTACAACCATCGCAGTAGAACTAGTAGAAGTTTTTTTCAGTGGTAGTTTAAATAGTATTATAAGCAGTAGTTGTTGTAAAATGTATTATCTGTGGAATTAAACTGAGCCAACAGTAGTAGTAGTAGTAGTAGTAGTAGTTGTTGTAGTTGTGGTTGTAGTTGCACTATTTCATTATTAGTCACCACAAACAGAGCTGGCTTGCTGGGAGAGACAACCAGGGGGGCAGTAGCCATAGTAGTGGTAGTAGTAGCAATGAAGGTAGTAATAAAAGTATTAGCAGAAGCATTAGAAGTGATTGTCAAAGTAGCAGCGGCACTATTTTATTACAATAAGCCGGCTTGCAGTGGGAGGCGACCAGAGCGGCATTAGACGTAGTACTGGTAGTAGTAGAAGTAATAGTAGAAGTATTAGTAGAAGTATTAGTAGTAGTAATTGTCGATGTAGCAGTGGCACTATTTCATTACAATAAGCCAGCTTGCTGTGAGAGACGACCAGAGGGGAAATTAGGTAACTTTGCAGCACTCCATTGAACAGCAATAAGCTTTGAGGGGCTTAGCAGCATAAACACATTACGTTGATGAGATCCATCAGCAGTGGTGTGTCAAATCTACGGACCCCAGCACAGGCCCACCTCCACTGGGCCTCCTGATCCACGCTGCACCGCTCACAACACAAACAGCTAAAAGGTGCCCAATGTGAAGCAATTAGCTCACAAATCCCAAAGTAATGCATTAGCCTAGCCATGCTACAGTGAATATTAATTAAAGTTTCAAAACGGTTTGCTGACTATTTAGTGCTTATAACTGGCTCTATTAGTACTAGGTGGCATAGACTTAAATTAATATCACCAATTATTGAACATTTGACCACCATTACAGTTAATCAATGCTATTTCTCCCCTCTTTGTTTCCTTAATTAATTTAATAACTTAATGGGGATAGCTATTTCATTTTTATTTATTTGAGTATGCATTATTACCTTTTTGAGTCAAGTCAGCGTCAGTGTGATACAAGTTCAACTAAAGGAATCCAGTGTACCAGTGTAAAGTCTATACATATATTTGGGGTTTTGTTTTCTAATTTTTATTTATAAAGTTGCCAACACACTTGACAAGATTGCCAAGAGAGCAGCAAAGCAGTCTGTGGCGAATGGCTTATCACCCCATTGTCAACATTCATATTGTTACATATTTTCAAAAACAATAGAGATAAAAATAACTGATGACAGGAAATTGGGGAAATTGCAATTACAAAACACAAGATTCAAGTTGTAACACAGTTGTACATACTTTACTTCCCATTGCACATACTATTAAAGGTGCACCATGTAACTTTTCTCGTGGAGGGTCCACCAAGGGCTTGTCTCCATGGAGATGGTATTGCTTTGCTTGGAATGATCCACATGGCATTACACTTGTCTAACTTGCATTTATTCAGTTACAGATGGAAATTATTTAATGCCATACTGAGGAACATTCTAGGCAAAGCAACAGCATCTCCACAGAGACAAACGGGTAGCAGACCCTCCACCAAGAAAGTTCCATAGTGCACCTTATGTAGTACTCTAAAAGTATACTTTACACACTTTACTAGACAAGAGAGTTTATAGACATCTTCATAATAAATGTCGTGGTCATAAATCAGGTCTATTAGCCCCATGTGTTTAGCCTGGATCACAGTGAGACCTGCAGCAGATCAGGCTGTGTTCATTTACTGTTCTTTCACTTTATTTGATGTTTAATTGGTGTAATGTCTGGGCTCTTTCCCCTGATCAACCGATACATTTAAATTGAAATATTTCTCCTCAAAGGTAACACTCACATTATCTGTTGTCTCTTTTTTCCATAATATTGTATTCTCTTTCCTCTTTGGATAGTTTCATAGATGGGCGTGAAATGAGCCTGTTTTGAACCGGGATTTGGACCAATCAGATGAGGGCTGATGTTATCTGGACCCGCTTGCCCTGCACCGCGGCTCGACCCCAAAGGTGAAACTGTGGACTAAATATTCATAGGTTCACTTGCATGGTTCATTAACACAACAGAGATCCAAGGTACTGCCCCTCTTTGTAGCAAATAGGATTAGATGATAAATTAATACCCACTTTAGCCTACACAAGACCTTGACAATAACACTAGTTAACTAGCGAAATACTGGGAGGTTTTCATTTTGGTTAGCCACTCTGGCCAGAAGAAATTTAGCCTTGACTTGCGAGCTTTCACACTTGAACACACACCACATCAAATGGAGATTTAATTAGGACTAAATGTGGAATAAAACCTGGACTAGACCAGGACTAAACCAGTACTAAAACAGGACCAAACCAGGACTACAACAGGGCCAAACTAAGTCTACATCAGGACAAAATGGGGCCTAAACTATATGTGAACGCAGCCAAATCAAAGTTGCTTTCTGATTTCAAATACATGATTCTATAATGTAAGCTTCATTCATGTTATTTTGCTCCCTGCCCAGACATAAAAAAATCAATGTAAAATAGATAGATTTTTAGCTGAAGCTTATTACAAGTTACACCAAAAACATCAAGACTTGTTGTGGCTAATTAAATCTCCAATTGGCTAGTAAATACTGAAGTCAAGCCCTGGTTATGAACAAAAGTGAAAAGTTACTGGATGCGTTTACTTACATACTTAATACTGGACATTTTTTTTCTTAATAGAATTGTGTATTTATAACTAATAGATGACTGAAATAGAAATATGTCTGGTATGAGCATTGGGTATCATAGCAGTTGCAGTGGGAGTAGAGCTAAAGAATAATGTAAACCTTTTTGTCCCTATTGGGTAATTGGTTCTCTGCATTTTCTCCATCCTCCAGGCAGTGCAGCACCTCAGGGTCCTTTTCCTGATATTGGTCAAGAGTTCCTTCGGCTGAGAGATTAGACTACTGCGATGTACATATAGGTTGGTAGTATTATGCTATAAGTAGAGCTGAACGATTTGGGAGAAAATATCTATTTGTGACTTTTTTGACAAGCATTTTTAATACTATAGACAAAAAGGCTAAAATATGAACTGACAAACTAATACAAGCATCATATTTCAGAACATCTAAGTACAGGATTTGCTTTTATGCAGAATAAGACAAATGATGGTACTTAAAAACTACAGCCTTTGCGATTTGCATCCATTCAAATTGCATTTTCGATTTGATTTCGATTAACCTTGCCGCTCCAGTTATAAGTAATTATATTTTACTGCTGAATTGCTATCTTCATAAAATATTGAGCATATTCTTATAGTTACTCATTTGCAAATCTGACATACAAAATAATGCTTTGATAATGACTTAATTTTTATGATAGCATCTGAGGCAGTGGGTTTAAATGCCATCCTAAATTACATGGCAGACATTACAAAAACTTCCAACTCAACTCATTTGCATAAAATAAAGACAGTGGAAGAAAATGAGACGGTAAAATGAGAAATTCGTTTGTAATAACGATAAAATGCTTGAGCTTTTCTGAAAATGTTGAGAAGTACTTTGCTTTTACTGCACTGTATTTCTGCACCCACAAATAATGAAATAATAGTGGTTATTATTTCCACTGTGAACCAAAGCCATTTTCTCATTATTTTATTTGAATGTCAGAAGTGATTGTTTCCTGCAGTAGTTCAACATCCTTAATTGACTTATTGCTCAAAACGCCAATTTGGCAAGAGGCAATTACTTCCCTCGTTTGACTGATAACACACGGTTCATTTTACTGAATCAAAATGCAGATATTCCGTTCACTGCAGTCTGGACTTCTATTATTTAGGTGCTAGAGCTAGAAACATCACATAAACATAACACAAAATATGTTCAAGGGGCCAGAGGGAAATACATTATAGCTGTTTTAACCCAGTGATCTTTAGAGTGTAGCATACTTACAGACATATAGTAAATGAACATAATGTAGTGTTACAGTATTTCCTGCTATTAACGCATTGATTTTCACTAGTTCATCTTGTTGTGGTTTGAATGGAGCAAAAGCTTATCACCGTTATTTGCCTAAAGACGTGAATGTATAGGTTGTACATGCTTTTGAGAACCCTACAGAAACTATACATTCTCTGATATGTTGGTTACAGTAAAGGGGATTTACATGGACCAGTTTGTCCACACATGCATGTTGAAGATCATGTCTCCCCTTATATATTCTTGTTCCTAAATACCCTCTGTACACTTGTATCAAGAATGTGTAGGATTTGGTTATTATTTTTGGGGTAATATGAGAAAAACCTATATCCCTCTTCCATTGTGCTCTATGGGTGATCAGAACTTTAAAACTCAATATCTCACCTTTGAACTACTGCAAGTTTAATAATTATAATTAAGTTTTATTTTAGTTTTATGTAGTGCTTTTCCATACTCAAGTCATTTTACAAATTTTGAATTATTTGTTCTCTCAACTCAGTGTTGGTGGGGCACTTCTATAGCTAATCCGTGTCCTCGGCCCTCTGACCATCACATGTATAAATGTTCATGGTGGGTTAAATTTCTCACTGAGATTGAATTGCTGACATGGTTAATGGGTGAATTACTTCTGTACTGTTACTAAAGTTCTATGCGGGTGCTGTGTTTGTTGTTGCACTATGAGGAAATGGCATAATTATTCTTATAAAAACAAACACATACAATGCTTTTTTGTTTTTTATATTTAATTATAACATTTGTAGATTGTGACTTGACTTTTTTTTTTTCATAAACTGCAAACTGCAATATCTAAAACGCCTTATTAATACAAATGATTCCATTGACTTCTTTCTCTTTGTAGTGGCACTTCACCGTAGCAAGCAGCAGATTTTTATTTACTTTTATATATTGATTTGGGCAACAGTAGGTCACTTGGTAGAGAGTTTGTCCACTTTTCCGAAGATTGACAGTTCGATCTAAAGGTCGGCGGTTCGAATCCCGCCCGGCATAAACGTCATTGGTTGGTGGTGCGATTCCAGCTCCCACAGATGAATGCTGTTGTTGTGTCCTTGGACAAGACACATAACCCACCCTGTGTCTGCGTACATTGGTGTATGAATGTGTGTGAATGGGTGAGTAGTTCCATGATGTAAACTGCTTTGAGAGCATTGAAGGTGGAAAAGCGCTGTATAAAAATGTGATTATTTACCCATTTACCATTTAACATAATGGTGATACATTTTGTACATCTGTGTACAGTTACTGAATAAACAAGAGCTCATAGGGACTAAATATACTTAGATCTATGAAGCAGATTTTCTAATATTTTTATTCATTTGCAGGGGACTGTATGAGCATGTCGCATAAATCTCTTTTCATAAATATCCCCCTATGTTTTTTAATACCCGTCTGTTTTGTCTATTTAGAATTTGAGTGACTGAAATCTCCCTCACAAAGAGCCTGTCTGCTAATGGAGCTTATGAGCAGCCCCAGTCAGTTCACAGGTAAGCTCTCCTCCATCACCGCGCCAGGCTAAAAAAGACCTTATTTTGTGCAAACCTGATTCGCCCTCAAAGGCAGAAAGAGGGAGGGAGGGAGAGAGAGAGAAAAGAGAGAGAGAGGTTTCCTCATTACACTCCTGTCATTTACTCCTCATCCTCCGTACTCTTTAGTGGCATTAAGACTGGATGTAAATTTGACAGTTAACGCTGTTAGAAAATGGCTAGTTCAAGAAGGGCAGGAATTAGAGTTGGGCATTAGCCTGAGATAAGCTCCTTCCCACTGCCGCAGCGCCTGCTTAAGATTCATGGGAAAGTCATCATCAAACAACGTTATCACAGCTCTGTTGACGGTTGAGGAACACCATCACTATGATAATTTTTTTATAGCTGTGAGCCAAAAAAGCGGCCTTTTATTTCAGCGGTTTGTTAATGAGATAGGAGGTTGTTGGTATGGGCGAATGCTAACTCTCCACTCGCTTGTTTGAGGCCTCCGATGCTGTTTAATGTTGCCGGGAGGAGGGGAGAGAGGAGGGGAGAGAGGAGGGGGGAGAAGGGGGGTAGGTTTTTCATGCACTCCTCTCCCAAGTGCTGTGTGTACATTGCTGAAGGAGGCCCCTTTATGTATGTGTACCTTTGCAGATCAGTCGCTCAAAGAGGGGGAAAACAGGGCTATATCAACAAACAGTGTGCTAACAGGGCTGTAGCTGGCAGCTGTCACTCACCTGGGGTTTAGCCACAGATCTGAACACCGCAGAGCAGTGGAGGCCCATTGAAGAGACAGAATCCTGCCAGCAACGCCAAGTGATCAAGTCTATTAATGATGAAACAGCTACTTTACTCAGAGAGGCTGGCTTTGTAAATGAGGTCTGTGTGTTACCTACTGTAAGGGATATACAGTGCTTTATAGCTGGAGCTGTTGAGAATGTATTTAATTGCCACAGTAAAAGTAAGCATGATACTCATACAAAACTAGATATAGCAAAATCACACTAATGGACATGAATTCACACTTTTTGTTTTAGTTACATGTTGTCAAGTGCTGTTGTGTTCTTAGGCAAGACACAGCAGTTGCTCACCTTGCTTGTAGGCCTGTCACGATAAATACTATATCGACTTATTGTTCAATAAATGACAGGCAGAACAATTACTCTGGGGATCAGTATTTATCGTGGATACATTTTCTTTGTACTCGTGGGGAATTTTTTGTTATTTTTCTGTTCTACAACAAGATTTGACCTAAATACATACAAAATACATAACTTCTATGACTCATTATAGATACAAAATAACTACCTAAGTGTTTTGTTCTGCTATTTATTTATTGCAATTTGTGTTTTTTAACCATATAGTATATTTAGAATATTGTTTGGGGACAATCCTGCTTAAAGGGCCCATATTACGCTGTTTTCTGACCTATGTTATAATGTTGTTTTCTAATCAAAAACATATCTGGAGTTGTGTTTTGTTTCATTCACACATGTTTAACACACAAATACTGCATATTTAGGCTGAGCTCTTCTCTCAGACTTAAAACACTCTGTTCCACCTTGTGATGTCAGTGGTAATACAGGAAGCGCTCCACTGTGTTTTTAAACTCCATACACCTTCACTAGAATCATTGGATTGGACAATTTCAGACCAGGAATTGCCAATCTCTACTGAACTAAAGGTAAAAGGAGCTGTTAAGTAGAAAACTACCACTTCATGACATCACAAGGCGGAACAGAGGATTTTGAGCTTTGGAGATGTAGACAAACTAATAATAAAGAGTTACTCAAACATGTGTGGATGAAACAAAACACAACTCCAGGTATGTTTTTGATGAGGTAACAGCATTATAACACGGCTTAAAGCTCACAAGAATCAATTTTACGTAATATAACACCTTAACGTTATTGTGTCAGTGACATAAATATGTTTCAGTATTATTGTCTATTGTTTATATTTTCTTCAACAGTATATTGTGTTATCATGACAGGCCTTCTTACATGTAATGAATGTATAATTATGTAACTGGTGATGACAAGGGAAAGTGCAGTCAGAATAGCTAGAGTTAATCAATAATGCAGCAAATGCATAGTATCACTTACTGTAGGTTTTTCACATTTTACAGGCCAATGTGTTGGCTGCCAAGGCTGAGCTGCATTAGGGACGTGCCACAGTGTGATTTTGGATTGATACTGCTTGTGTTTATGGAAGAAGAAGATAGGTCTAATCTGTAGAAATCCCAACCACATGAGAGCAAATTATCTCAAATTCACTCTGATTACTTTGACAACTTTTTGTTTGTGTTACAACAATGGATAATAAAGAAATAGTGTATTATGTAGGTGTCATAGACTTCTAGCTAAGACAAGGCCATATGTAAGTACTGACTGAATTACTTGTATATGAGTATTTGATTCTAGGTGTATACAATATAAAAATACAAACTTGATATACCAATTAGTACCAAAAAATCATGTTAACACAGTGCTGGCATCAAATTCCACCATTGTTATGTCTAAAATAGGTCAATTGATTTTAGATGTTGCATATATTATTCAAAAGCTGCTTATGCTTCTTTTTGTATAATTTGTTGCTAGATGATATTCTGATTACTCCTGCCCCTTAAAAATAGGGATAAATAATAATAATAAACAATAAAAAATAAAAATAAACAATAATATTTTTTATCATGATAAAAAGGGTAGACCATAATTGTTTGTGGGACATTTTATATATTCGCCATTTTATACCTAGAATGTGCACAAAACAGATACTTATCCACAGGGGAGTCGACTGGGGAGAGGCAAAGGGGTCTGTTGTCCTGAACCCCAGGGTCTAATTTATATTAGAGGGGGCCCATGTGAGGCTTCTTGCCCCGGGCCCCCAAATTTCTGTCGACGACCCTGTTCATCCATAATGTTCTCTGTTAGATCGTAGGTATTTTCACTGATAACAAAGTACAATACTATCAGAGTTGTTTAAACATAAAACTTATTCATAACATTAAAATATAATATAATACATTTATTACATACATACATACATACATACATACATTACATACATTTTTAAACTGTCAGCAACTTTAATAATTATCGTGATATAATTGTTAATTGCAGTTATTTTGGTCATGATAATCGCAACACAAAATTTCAATATCGTCCCATGCCTACTTAGAAATCAAGTGTTAGTATTGAAAAGGTTCAAATTGTAAAAATCTGACACGCCGTAACATCTCTTAACTCTCTTTCTATCCTACACTAAAACATTTTACATAGGCTTCTTAAGTTCATTCACTTCTGCCATGTTGATTACAAGCCTTCAGACAGTTGCTGCTGGGCTGTACCTGGGTTTAACATGTTCACGCTGTGTGCCACTACAATCTTTATGCTTCAACTTCACCATAAAGTCCTATAATATGAGCAGCATTCACACACTGACAGAGGGGAGACCGGCAACAGCAAGTCACTAAATGCACGGTTAAGTTCTTACATGAGACGTTTCCAAAATGCTGACATGGCTGTTAAGGTGTTTAATGGCTTTATTTCACTCCATATCCAGATGCATGCTGCTCAGGCTAATAGGTTTTAAGGGAATACAGGGGTTCTCAAATTGTGGGGTGCGTACAATTGGTGTATATAGGTGTCTACTGGTGGTACAATAAAAAATTTTTCACTTGTTTTACCTGATTTAGAAGCTGTTTATATGTTTTTGTCTGTATATCTAAAGGGACATATTGGCACAGTTTAGCTGTGGTATAGACTAGGTTTAAGTTAGTGATAAGCAATAGCAAGCCAGTTTACTTCTAGTTTCTGTTCTCTTGCTCTTCTTAAACTGTGCATTGCAACACTGGAATTTCCCCATTGTGGGACAAATAAAGGTTCACTTATCTTATCTAGTCTTGCTTTCCTAGTATTATGTTGGTATCATTAGAATGGTACTTTCTTTTCTTAATTAAGGTAGCAATTTAGCTAGTACCTATTTAATATTGTAAATGTCCTTTTGTTTGACTTATTTTGTAGCTATTTTGTGAACTCCTTTGAACCATCAACCATTTTCATCTTAGTTTTATGATACTTCCCCACATTTTTAAGATCACATTTTAGGATCATCAAAACAACATTCTTGTACAGTTATCATTTGGGATTTTCCCTTAATTTGTCAAGTTATCAAACCGTTTACATAATATGTCAATAGTACTTTAAAATGACTTGGAACAATATTGTATCATTGCCTTCATTAATTAATTACAGATTCATTTTTCCAAGTTTGGTGTTGTTGTGTTCCTTAGAATGACACAATTCACAAATGAAACACAGATGTAGTAGAGTCCTGGAGGCTGCTTTCACTCGTGGCATTATCTGCTGTTGTCCAGATCTGTGAGCCTTTGTTGAATTGTTCTCTACAGTTTAAACCTCCTGGCCTCCGTGTGGGGCTGTGTTATTTAGTGCCACATTTAGACAAAACTGCAGACAGCACGTACAGACATTCAGTGCGCTCTGCTGTGGGTCCTGTACTCAGCCTGACTACAGTTAATCATCTTATTAGTTTGAATTGGAGGGTTAAATGGAAAAACAAGGAATGATTCAGGGTTTCTCAATAGTCATTTGTTTACTATTTTCTAATGCTGAACTTAGCTTAGAGTCAGACGCTTAAGGCTAAAGCATTTGCCGCTTGACCTAGACTTATTCTTGGGTTTCAGGCAAATGATTCTTACCTCATTTAAATTACTTTGTGAGGACTTTTCCCCATTCAGAGGTTATACAATTTTGAATCGACAAATTTCTATAGCAAGAGAGGACCATTGCTATAGCTTGAGTTGAAACCAATGAAAAGATATATTGTTACTGGTAAAAGTTTTCAGTCAGTTTGTACATATTGTGTTAGACATATGTTTTGTACATTCATAGTAAAAGCATTGTTTCCATGGTAATGTGCATGTTATTTCTTTGCCTGGAAGGTTCCACTGTTTGGCATTAAATGGCGTTCTGTATCTTCCTGAAGATGTGAGACACACCTCCACTTGTTTAAATCCAAATACAACATTAAATACAATGTTTAAATCCAGGCTCCAAATGGTTCTGTTTATCTGTGCATATGACTGAAAGATTTTTATTCTGCACTCTTCTCTTTTAATGTTAATTTTATAATGATTAATTGTAATTATTCATGTTTTGATTTGTTATTTTGTGATTTTAATGTCTTTCTTATTCTGTAAAGCAATTTGAATTACTTTGTGTATGAATTGTGCTATACAAATAAAGTTGTCTTGCTTTGCCTATATCCATAGACAACCATGAGATACCATCAGGCAAAGTTACTGGAGAGGTAACTATGGAGAGGCGACCCCGCTCACAGTAAGAATGCATGTTTTTAAAGGTATTTTTGAGCACGAAAAACGCCCTTAATTGAATAACTCCATGTTAAATAGGTTTAATACCATACTGTAAAACATTCCCGGCAATTCATTCAGGCATTTCACTCCCGTAAATAAATACAGTCTTTGCGATTTGCTAATTGTGGCTGTTCAAATTATACACAAATCTTGCAGCTCTACCTAGAGCATCACTGTATCTCAACCCATATTGGAGTTTTTTAGCACTCTTTTAGCACTTATTGTTCTTGCTCTAGCACTTTTCTAAACCCATAATTTTGCCCTTTATTGACACACAGGGCTCCCATACACAAGTGATTATTCTGTGTTTACCAAAGCTGCACATTACTTAATCACATTGACAAAATCCCCTTTCATCAGTGACACACTCAGCTTTATATTTATGATCCTTTTTGCCCTCGTCCTCTGTATTTCCTGCTTTTCTCTCCTATTCATTTCCATTGCACACCACATGGCTGTTTATTCGGTTGTGGATGACTGGATTACCCACACTGAAATAGCTGTTACTGAGATTTTAGGTCATCTACCAAATCCATTAGGGGGAAATATACAAATAAGCCCACTTTTGTCTGCCATCTACCCTGGTCTGTTGCCTTACATTGTGTTGTGGCTCCAAAGGCTTACAGTGCTATTAATAGAAGGTAATCTGTGGCCATTTTGTGCACTAATATTCTTTGTAATCATTGTGCCTTGGAAATGGGGGTAAATACATTGTACATTTATCATTTAGATGTGTATTGTAGGTTAAATGATGAGTTTTTGCTTTCATCACAAATCTATATATAACAGTATGCAGTATGTTCACAATTAGTTGATTGGGAAAGGTTAGTTTCTTTTTCTTAATAAATGTCAGTAAATAAGTTTTAAATAGCACAATATTACATGTTTTTTTCTTTACGTTTTGGGAAATTAGCCGTTTTGGTTTAGTTCTTGAAAATAGTACAGTAATTGCACCATAAATGAAACTAAGGATAGAAAAGTGAGGTGGCTTGTGTTTGGTGTTAATGGTAAATTGTATTATTATTTGCACTAATGAGATTGTGTTGGCAATACGTTTTTCGACTATACATTTTCAAATTTTAAAGCCACAATGTGGCAAATTGGAAATTGCATTTGTCTTTGTATTCATATTATATACAGAGATAGCTTGTTTAATAGGGTATTAATAGCAGCTTTGGCTGGACACAGAACAAAATAGTGGCTCATTATTGCAGCATTATCAATAATAGAAGCTGGCGCTGGAGCGTCTGTAATAATTCCTAATAATTCATTTATAATTAGCAGGTTTAATGAAAGCGATACTGCCGTATTAGTATGAGGTGTACACTGTGAACAGAAACACATTCACTCAGAGTGGCCACATGAAAGACAGAGCAGAGCACTGGAGCTAACCAAGTGCATTACACACTTATTAAAGTCATTTTCTCTTTGCCTCCGAGACCTGGCCCAAAACACTTTCAAATTGTCATTGTGCGGCGAGGTAGGCGACGCTCCGCTTTTCCCTTGTTAACTTTGAAGTAAGAGCAGGAACGTATAGGTAGACAGGGCTGGCATCACATCATCAGCAACTTCAAAAAGCACGCTGCCACTTAGCCCTCCTACAGCCAATGTCCCCGAGACATGCACGATGGAAATTATTCAAACTCATTTAGCGCCAGCAAATTGGTCTAAGTTCAATCAGAAAACAGACTGACACTGAACAGGAAGTGCAGCCTAATTATTCTTGTTTGTCAAATGAAAATTTCATTTGGGCCGAAATGAAACCTCCAAGCTACTTCTTTTAAGGTGAGCTGCTAGTTGTATTATCAGCTAAATGCAGTAAAATCCATAATCATACGATGATAATGAAAATGGTGCCAATGTTAACATTCAGGCCTGCACTGCCCCGAGCCATCCACGATAAAATTAAGTACCATAGTCCTCTGCCAGCGCTGACACCCGGACGCTCTTTAGCCTCTTAGATGCGTTTTTGCATTTTAAAAACTTTATCAAAGCACTGTTGCAATGTGGAAAATGTCAACGTGAAATGCACTGAAGGCAAATTGGAATTTCATTAATAGTAAAATTATTGCTTTTGACTGATGTATTGCTATGCTTGTTAGGAGCCGGGGAGTGGAAAGCAGCCTGTCTGGTCTCTCTGTGTCCTGAGCTACATGCAGAAAGTTACAGATCTGGGACTTTTACATTTGTATTGAGCTAAAGTTACATGAAGTGGGGTATTTTAATTACAGAAAATTATAGTTGCACCTTAAAGAATGACAGTAATTAAACCGACATGTCAAGTAGCGGTGGGTGATAGTGACAAAAATTCATATTTTGCAAACAAAAAACAATATTCAGATAATATTTTAACAATGCAACAGTAATGTGCCGAAATGTGCCTGTCAATGTCTTGGTTTAGGTTCAAATTTCGCACAGTTCGCAAAGTGAATGGATCACGGACAGAAATATATATTTTAGTACACCTTTGTTTGGGAGATTACCCTAGAGTTTCTGTCTCTCTTTGAGGTCATTTTTGAGGTAAAGTAAACGGTGTACTCGATATTCTAATAATTTGCATAGCTCCAATGTCAAGGATAAAAATGCTCATAATGTATCAATAAGTTATAATTTAGTAGTAACAGGATACACATATTCATTTTGTACTGCACCGACATTGACATCTTAATACACAGTGGTTAGTATAAGACTTTATAACTTTTTTAATTTTCTCTCACATATATACTAGTATTTTTACATGCTCAAAATAAACTACATAATAGGATCTTATGAAAACAGTTTTACAGTTTTTACAGCGATGCATATATAAAGGCAATGTCCTCTGATACTGCATTATAACTACATTACCATGTACTAACGTTTGAAATGCCGTTCCAAAAATACCCCTTGTTGTCAATTACATTATGATTTCTTATTCCCAACACCAGTGTATTAAAACCTCTTTAGCGTAGCGTGATAATATCGTACCGTAGCTTCCCTATTCGTGGTGTTACACTGTGGATTTGTGTCTGCCTATTGTTGCTTGTGCGGTCTATCTAATCTTAAGCATTCTGCTGGGCCCATAGCTCCCACTGCAGTGCGCTGGTATTACACAGACTGAATATAAACCTATGAGAAGAGGAGGTGTATCACTTCACTATGGCTAGCACAGGAAGACGCCGCTGTTTATTGATTTATTCTGGGTAATCCTCTCAGTGTCAATTATATAGCACCGAATGGGAAAGGTGTCAGAGAGGAGAGAGAGACAAAAGATTAGCTTTAATTGAGGACTGAAATAAACAAGGAACTGTTTTGACAAATGTGTGTTTCTATTACAATACAGTGTTAGCTGGTTTTATGCTGGGGCAAAAGGTTAAAGAAGTTTTTTACTGGCTAATTGAATTACTTTTATTTATATACACGTTTAGACAGGTTTGGTAATCTACTTTATAGATTCATAAAACTTGCTATTGTCACTGAACAAAATTCACAGACGAAGAATGTGCTTTGGCGATATGATGCAACATAAACCAGTCAATAAAAATAGTTTTAAAATATATATGTGGTCAAATAAAAGTATGCATAATATAAAGTATTACACCAAAATAAATAAAACAATAACTATAACTTAAGAATGCAAGTTGTATCTTATCATCCTCCTATGAACATTTAGGTAGAACTTTCTGAATCCAGGGAGAAATTGAAACCATATGATTCTATATGTGTTTAAAATGTGAACACACTCCTTTATCTACACTCTGTTATTGCCTTTTCTCAATGTAATGTATTTCTGATCCAGTACTTGACAACAGATCAAATATTAAAATAAACTATGACGCTATCAATGCTCAATGTAAGACTGTTGACGCTGCAGCTTCCTCCAATAAAATGCCATATTGAAAGAACCACCACATATGCCACCTTGGTTACAATAAAGCAGACTTAACGTTTTGCAATGAATGTTGTGCAATATGGCATTAAAGTTACGTATCTAGCATTTACAGTTACAGGTGTTTGAACTGTAATTTCTGCTTTGGCCAATCTATAACTTATAATGGTGATTTTTTTCTAGATAATGGTAATAGCATTACAGGCTTATACATAGTCAAAAAATATTGTAATTTTAAGGCAGAAAATGTATTTAACGCACTAACCAAACACTACCACACTTTTAATACATCAAATGCCAACATACTATTACAGCAGATTTACATTATGCTCTATAGAATAAGTCCTGTCATGCCGTGAATATAAAGTAATGGGATATGAAGTTGTTGGTCAGTCAAAAGCTGTTATGTATTCAGATTGACCTGCAATGATTAAAGATTATTAGAGAGCAGAAACACATTTGTACCGTTTGCCAAAGCCGCAGATAAAAGAAAGTCTACCTCATTCTGATAATTACTTCAAATGTAGCAACACAGGAGCTAATGCCCATCTTGATACCTGCTATCCAGCTCTGGGCTTTTGTGAATCCAGGGACATTCACACCACACAATGTTGTCACTCTCTTCATCTCGTTTAATGGCACTATTAATTGGATTTATAATGATGTTTTAAGCAAACTTATTTCGGCAGACATCTTTCAGCCAATGGCCTCTCAGATAAAGCTCTGCACTACATGTCTGGCATAAAGCAGCTCAGGAATTTCAGTGGATTTGCAGTGGAGCTCTGACCTCTTGTGGCTGAATCTGGAATTGCAGGTTAGGCCTACGTGTCTGTTCACTTTAAATTATTGCTCACTGAAGTCAGTTTGCTCTGTATGATGATGTTAAGGATTGTATTCCATTCTGAGGTGACCTTTTGCAATCAATACAAAGACAAATGGTTTTAAGATGGGTTAAATTTCTCCAAAAATGCCTATGTTTAGAGTTAAGCTCTTGAGTCGTTTTTGGTAAGGTTTGAAAGCGTCCATTGCAGATGCAGGTTTGATCAAGACTACTCTTATTGGTTGTTTTGAGAATCAATTAATCTTACTTACTTAGAAACATGCCATTATATTCCTGATTGAGTGAGTACATAGTGAACATACAAGCATAGGTTCTAGTTTTTGTGTATGTCATGTGTGTATTAATAAGATGATAAGTCTGGGGAACTTTTGTTTCTGTTGTTACTCCATTGATATTTTTTTGTCATTAGAATGTTATCTTACAATGCCCACATATAGTCATCTACATTCCACAGCATTGCAGGCAACTGAATATAATGCAAAGGAGGGGTTGACTATTTATTTTTGTATTTTAATTTTTGCAATGCCTACATTCCATTTAGAGTTAATATTTTTGCAAGTTTGCAAATTAAACTTACTTGCTAAAATCTTAAATTATGTCTTTCATAACATAACTCTTTGGGCAATATGACTTCTGTAGCTCTTTCATTTTACATTCTAAATTCAAGAAATGTGTGATAGCATTCAGATTCAGACCAGAGTGTGTTGGTTGACTGCCCTGTTACATTAGCTGTAGAAACGTACTACAAGAAGTTAAAATCATTCGTTGGTCTTAAACAGTTGTTATAAACAGTAAATGTACCAAATAATCATTTTAACCTGCCTCTGAATGTTGATTTTTACATAGCATTTTGAACCGCCATGGTCCTTTTTCCCACTCAAAACAATTACCATCACTGCTTTAACTTATATTGCTGCCTCCTCTCCACCTTCATCCCCTTAAATACCGCCTTAAGTACTCCTCCTCCTCCTCATTGTATTTGCTTCTCAGTGACCTTCTCCCGGTCAGCCCGGACAGACCCTCCCGGCTGGACTTCTGCCATGAACCAAAACAATGGTGTCCTGTCACTGATGGTCTCCGGAGCTGTAGATAACTTTTGGACTGGGACCAGCTCGATATCATCAAGAATCCACCGAAAACAGGACCCAAGCCTCTGCCTCTGCGGAGGGAGAGGAGACAGGACCAGAGCAGACAATGCAAAGTGCTGTAACAGGAGGTATAAGGACTAGACACAATGACTATGGACTTTATGTTATGTTGGGATTGATTGGTGATTGACAACGTAAACTATAATTGTATATATCTTGTTTTTCAGAAAATTCGTAAAAAAACATTTAAAGGTTCACTATGTAACTTCCGATATTGCTTTACCTCAAATGTTTCACAGAACTTATCTAGCTTGTGTTTGTTCAGTTACAGAATACCTTGCAAAACATGCATTCTTATTGTGAGCGGGGTCGCCTCTCAACAGAGCTGACCTGGAACTTGGCCTGATGATGCCACCTGCTAGTCTCCGCAGAGATAGACAACTTTAATGCCATACAGTGGAATGTTCTATATGCAAACCAATAACAACTCCACGGAGAACAGGAGATGGGCCCTGAAACAGAAAAGTTGCATATTGCACCTTTAAACTTTAAGGGTCTGCCACCTGCTTGCAGTGTCTCATATAAACACATGTTGACTTGTTGCCTATGCTGTTTAACCCGCCCACCCAAATGTGCCACCTAGTGATGGGCGATACCAGCAAGTTTTGTCACGATCTGAAACCTTATACTATAGCAAGTACCTTGATATTGATCCAATACCAATATCAATCCTTTTTGTATTAAAATGCATAGAAATTCCTTTACCATACCGAATTTTATCTTGGAGTCATTATTTTTAGTCCACCCCAGCTTGAACTGATCTAAAATATAAACAATATATAACAAAAAAAAAAACCTGCAATTGATATTTTTGCATGAGAATTGATACATTTTAATATGTCAGTCAGTTTCAATATATCAATATTTCGTATCACTCCGCCCATCACTAATGCCATCATGACTTCTCTGCCATTAACTTTATTTGGCCCTAATCTTATAGCTAACCTGTAGCTCACTCTGAGCCTCTGAAGAAATGCACTGAACTCTGTGTACTGCTGCTTTGGCCATTGTTGATTCATCTTACACCTCCATCTTTGTCCGCACTACGAATCCTAATGAATCAGAATCTGTCCCATTTACTTCACAATGAGGATAACTGGCAAACTTTCTCTCTCAAATGAAACTATTATCTCCAACTAGACACGCACAGGGCTCCATATAAATAAATAAAGTGGCACTTATCTATTGGGCAGTGCATGATTACTGTAGCTCCAACTCTACATCCAAATTGACTGTCTTATCGTGTCGGCGAGAGGGGGACTGTACTTGAAAGCAGAACGATCCTTAAATAGTAACTCAAGATGGCCGCCCGATAAGGTGTTCCACAACAGTTTTGATCAATGAAGCATGCATTCAATATATTGCCTATTTAGATTGGGCAGATAAACTTAACTGCTGCTCTAAGTGGGTTGTAAATCATATTTCCCTCAGTACAAGGTAATGACTTGAAGGCCCTGTTGAATCCCTAATGTTTGCTCGGCTGCACGATGAAAGGAAAATGATAGAGACACTGTGAGCATTGCATTGTGTGGAAGGACATCAAATATTTATAGATGGCGGGCGCTCAGCTTTGTAGTGCCGTTCGCAGCAATTTGACCAACCTCAGCCATGTGAGACTCAATGTACAGGAGTGAATGGCAGTCGATAACGGCTGTATATGTTGTAAATGTGACTATGGTATGGTCATTGTTGGCGACTGGTGGTCAAAACATGTTCTGAGGAGTAACATGAAGTGAGCCAGACAGTTTCCTAAAGATGCACTATGTAACTTCTCTGGAGGAAGTTCTGTCACCTGCTTGTCTCCATATGTCATCGCGTTTTCTGGAAAATTCTACAGTATACACACTGAGTTATTTATCTCCTAAAGCTAAGTTACAGGTCAGATCTATGGAGAGATTATCCCGCTTACTGTAATAATTAATGTTTTTCAAGATGTTTTTGAGCAACAGATGGAACATTCAGGACAAAACGATAACATCTCTATGAACACAAGTAGGTGGTGGATCCTCAACCAGAAAATTTACATAGTGCATCTTTAAAAATGCATTGTGGTGTATTTTTTTTTAGATTATTTGTTCATTTGCATTATTAGTACTATACCACTCAATACCTGTGCTTGCAACTATATTGGTGCACTACAAACTTTTCTCAATGGAGACAAACTAGTGGCAGACTACCTGAAAAGTGACATAGTGCATCTTTAAGTGGGGGTACTCCTGCTACAGTGGCTGGTTGACTATGCAGTTGGCCACAGTTCATATATGTGTATCTATTATGCACTTCTTTATACTGTATCCGGCCCTGACTGATATTCTGTAATTTAGAGCCAACAGCTTCCCTGACCACCACCAATCTCTCACACACAACATTCACAAGAAGCAAGGTGGGTGAAGTGTCTTGCTCAACGACACAACTGCACTAGTCAGAGTAGGAATCCAATCACCAAACTTCAGTCTATAAGGGTATCCCTTTACCATCTTAGCTGCTGTGACCTCAGTAATGCGAAGTCCTTTACCCAGTTTTGCTCTAATTCAAAATAGTAATTATTGTTATCCAAATTTTAATGAAAATATCCATTTAAATGTTTAATATTTCCAGCAGAGAAAACTAAAATTTGCCTTTGCTCCATTCCAAGTTCTTTATAAATCCGACTTCAAACAGCCAGAATTCCATTTGACAATAAAACCACTTCATAGTCCTGCCGAATAATACCATTTATTTCATTCAGAGTATTCATACGATTGTCCGCTCACACACACATAAGTAAAAGCCCTTTGTGAAGTGGACGGACACATAGATTGTACCTGGAGACACATTTTTGTTCGAGTCCACGGTTTTGCCTGGCTTTGATGTCATTTCTCTGCGTATATTGTAACCTTTATTCACTGAATCCTCTTCCGCTTTTGTCCATGTTGTCCGTCTCAGATCCCAAATTGAAATCGTCCCTTTGAGCAGTATTTCACACAGACAGCTCCTCTGACATGTTCCAGTCAAAATGTGGAGTGAATTTTCTATTGGACAAAACGGTAAAACGCCGCAGCTGTAGAAATCGCCCTATACCTGTCCTCCTCTTTACCAGTCAGTGCAACGCTTGTTTAATAATAATTGGATCTTATCCCCATGTTTGCTCATCATTTTCTTGTGCCGGCGTTTTTCCGCTCCTAAACTCCATTTAAGTTTTTTAATAACATTTTAGAATAGTCCCCATGCAGGTAAACACAATCAGATTACCATGATGGGTTCGAAAAGTGCCTCTATTTGGTTTATTTATTGAGGAGGGGACACAAATGGAGGCACTTTAACAGAGGCAAACACGCGTACAGCCCAGAGGAGAGGTGTATGGACAAAATGGAACGATATAGATTCACTCTTTATTCCAATGTGCACTGCCACTAGAATAAGAATATGTTTTGTGTTATGTGTTTGTATAGCTATTTCATTTTCAGCTGCTAGAGATGGTACTTAACATTTAGTAATACAGGAACCAAACCACCATTTTATATAAAGAGACTCAAAAACCTGGCATTACATTGTATTATTTAGATTGTGTACTGGTAAAAAACTGTTAAATATATGAATGAGTGAACTGACTGATGAGTGAACTCTATAAAAGCTATTGTTTTTGTTTCATGTACAAGGATAGGTGTCGGATAGTATGATTAGACTGCAGTGCATTTTAAACATTTTTTTTAACTTAAAGGTGCACTGTGTAACTTTTCCAGCTTTTCTGGTTGAAGCAGGTCAGATACTGGTCAAATCCATGGAGAGGCACCCTACTCATAGTAAGAATGCATGTTTTTTGTGTATCTTTGTAGCAAGAAACACCTGGAAAGGAATAAATGAGTCCATACTGCGGATTATTACCGTACATTAAGGGTATAACAGAGAAAGTGCAGAGGGCAATGAAAAAACACAATATAAACACACCAGTAAAACGGTACAGAAAACTCAGGCAACTACTCGTCCACCCAAAAGATAAAACAGAACCAGAGCACAAATGTGACGTCATATATGAAATACACTGCATGTCTTGCAATAAAACATACATCAGGGAAACAGGGAGGGCTTTCAGTACACAAAAAAGGAACACAGGACAGAATGTGAGAAGGAAACAGCGAAGGCATGCACACGATCAACAAAACACAAAGCAGAACAGGAGCAACTCAAATCGACCATTGCAAAAGAGAAGAACCGCATTAAGGACTAGGACGGAGCAAACATCATTGAGACAGAGGACAACAAACATCGCCGCTGGATTAAGGAGGCAATTGAAATACGGAAACGTGCCCACGGGACTTTAAACTGGGACGAGGGGGCTTTTTTACTCTCACACACCCGGGATACTGTCCTGAAAAGATGGACTGCAGATGGCGCTATCATCCTGCCTCCACCTGTAGGAAGACAGTGCCAAACCTTGTTTAAATCAGCTGATTGGACACAACAACATCACATGACCACTCTGAGGAAGACCACTAGTGAGCAGTCGAAACTGTCAGGTATGAAAACAAACTAAACCTTGGTCTGGAAAAAGAATCTGTTAAAATGCATCTCTTTGGAGACAAGAATGTGGCAGACTCCACACCAGAAAAGTTACACAGTGCACCTTTACAGCATTTGCTACTTGAAAAATAGTAACATTTCAAATTTGCAATTCCGATTTGATTGTAATTTATTATTCAGCCCGACCGACCTATCCATACTCAATGATAATCTAATATTGTTTGGTATACTTTAAAGGCTCCCGGCATGGGTTCTGAACTATTCCATGATAGTTTTTGGTTACTTCCTGCATAAAACCCTCTCATTGTGCAAAAGGAGAGCTGCTTTGTACAAGTGCTGGGCAGCTGCTTACCAAATGAGCTCACAGTGTCCCCCTATCAACTGTAAATTTCACTGTCACGTTTTATCATATTATCAATGACCACTCAATTTCCCCGTGCCACTCCAACTCAACCACTGACCCCGGCACTATTACAGCCTGTAATGAAGACCAATGGAGCTGTAATTGGTGCGCATTATACCGGATCGGGTAACGTTAGCCTTATTTTCTTATCACAATCAAGCTAGCTGGTGACTCTCAATGAGAAACCAAACACACGTCTATTCTTATGCAGGCCAACATCCAAATAACATTTCAGACCCTTTTTCAGTTTTCCATTTCAAGATTGCACTCTGTATCGGCGCTGTGGGGGCTTTGTTGTGCGCCCGTTCCCTCAGTTTTAAGAGGGTCCCGACAGGAGCAGAGGCAGGGGCAGGAGATGCAGATATGGGGTATAGGGCTTACCTGGGCGGAGGGGGTACGGGGTGGGGGGAGTACAGGACTGTCCCGTAACGTGAGAGTGATGTGATGGGGCGTATTAGAAGAACTGTGAACCGCAGAGAGAGGAGCAGGGCCTAAAGGCAGAGGGGACTGAGATAGTCAAGAGACAGGATAAGTTAAGAGAAGGCAGCATGAGTTTGATGATTCTTTAACAGAAAGTTAAAACCATACTTCGGAACATTCTCCATGGATATAGATACAATTTATACCTTACTGAGCCAAAGGAACAACATTCCCATGCCAGGCCAAATAAGAGTCAGGTTTGTGGAGATGCAAGCCTGCTCACAGTAAGTCACATGTCTTTTATGTTTTTCAGTAAAATAATAATAACATAATAAAAACATCTATAATGGAAAAAACACTCTTTTATTTGAGTCTGCTTTTTGATGGGGGTGTAAAAAGTTCCATATTATGGTTACAAAGCATAGCATCCACTCCTCCTATTGGTCATGTTCTCAGTGAATCACAGGTGGATTCATCCAATCACAGTAAAGTGTGACTTCTCAGATGAAGCTGAAGTGCTATGACAGGCTGTGATGTTAATGTAATAGTATTTATGTACTCTATGGGTCCCTGGTTGACCTTTTGCAAATTGGTGCTAAGTAAAATCAATCAAATCAAAATCGTAATGTAGGATTGAAGAAAATTGTGATTTTATTTTATTTGGTGCATCGCCATAGGGATAATGTATAAGGAACCATTAAGTCTTTGTCTAGTCAAAGGAGGAACTTGAAATTTTGTTCTTCCTGAAACTATCTGAGATGACCTTTTAAAGTTTTTCTTCACCAGTGGAAACATTATGGTACTATTACTAAGTAGTGTTCTGTGTGCCGAATAGTAATATGAATAGTAATTATGCAAAATGCAACTGTGGACATGTGTAACAACACTACAACCATTTCACATTTTTAGAGATTACTTTCCAGAGATTACACAAAACATCTTACATGTGAACTTAGTTAAGCAGCTCAAGGTAACAAGCATAACTCAAGTTAATATGTTTAATTTGTTGGCGTGTCCCTTGATTTATTCAGGGATTCAGTGTGAACCTGACAGTTGATTTTAAGTCAGATGCCCTTCTGGTTGCAACAGGCTGTTGCTGTGACTGTGGGCAATGCAGGTGTCTTGCCCAAGGACACAATAACAGTTTATGGTTCAGACATTATTCTAAGTGGCTACTCTCTGGTCAGTGAGTCAGGTCTGTGGAGATGCAAGCCCAATTAGAGTAGGGATACATATTTTTATATATTTTTCAATGCAATAAATATCCATAATGAAAAAAACATGCTTTTAATTTACCGGTAGTAATTTTTTGAAAAAAAAAAAAGTGACATACTGGGGCTTTAACTATGCTATTTTCATCACCAGTGAATTTACCTTACAGTGTACTCACAAGTCAATTATATTTTTATCAGTAATGTTTATCAGTAATGTTTTTCCAAGCTAACTATTGCTATTGCTATTGCTAACTAACTATTTTGGGTTAACTTTGATGTCTATGGTCCAAGCTTTAGCCCAGCTGCTCTCTTAGCTGAAAACACTGCACTTTAAAGGACAGGATATTGGCTAACAAGTCTAAAATAGGAGCTAAATATTCCCTTATTAAAGTCAGGCAGGTGGGATTTGAGTAGATCTACGTAATAGACAGTGGTTTCAGACAAAAGGTAAAGCTGCGGTCATGCTTGTGCTAGCTAATGACGGGGTTAGCACAAATTAGGAAACTCTTTCTCTTCAGGAAATTGTGCTTAAAGACAGGTCACGGATGGGCCCGCTGAGCACACACAAAACCTATGCTCCGGCCATTTTAAAGTCAAAGAGAAACAAGCTAATTGGAGCACGGCAAAGCGTCGCAAATCGATTTTAGGGCTTAAACTCAGGGTCAGACAAGGGCAGTGAACTCAGAAGTGGAGAGGTGGAGTTACAGGCCATGGCCACACAAGATAAAGGAAAGTGGATTTACCTGTAGAGAAATGAGATAAAGTTTTGAAGCATTTATTTATTTTTTTATGAATGAAAGGATGTCAAAAATATTTAGATTATCAATAAAGGTGATTATTCAGATCACAACATCATCGTAAAATTGTAAGATCTAAAAAGAAAAGAAATGGTTTGAGAGGGGAGGTCCAATTGACAGATTTAAACTTTTCTTTTACTGTAAGATCTAAAAAATAATAACTGATAATATAGAAGTAAATAATGTCTGATTAAATGTATACTCCTAAAAATTAAACCTGTGATTTTTAATAGTGACTTTAATAGAATTTATGCAACGTTAACTTTTATTTGATCATTCAGAAGGTTTGATTTCATAAAGATGGTCATACTTTTCATAATCTATCAGACAATGTGAATGGAAGTGGATTAAGGATTTCACTGTTGGCTGGTCATGGTGGCAATAACAGATTGTGATGTTTCTTCTCACAATCATTTTTACACTGTAATGTTTTATCATGACATACCTTGATATGACTCACATCCCCAACCAAATGTTTAATTAAACTATTAAAATCCAAACCTGTAGCGCCTTGGCACTTTTCTTAAGAATTTTAGCTATGATGTTAGTCAAGAGTAACTAGCTGGAGTAGCCTACTCTATTTCACCTTTTAGGTTGATGAGGGAAACCAGCCGAGCACCCAAAGGAACCTATTTCTTATATGATGAATGAATTTTACAACCAGTAGCACTTTTAATTATTTGCTTTGGAAGGGGCAGATATCATTCTCTCTATCAATATTACATGTAACCTTTCAGGTGGAGGGTCTCCCATCTGCTTGTCTCCATGGAGATGGTATAGCTTTGCCTGGAATGTTCCTCAGTATGGCTTATAGATAGCAGGTGACGCCATCAGACCAAGTTACTGTTAGATTTGAGGAGAGGCGAGCCGATTGACAATAAGAATATTTTTCTAGGTATTGTAATAATTGGGTTGATGCAAGATGAGCAGGTTTAATGCCATGCTGTGGAACATTTCAGGCAATTCAATGTCATCTCTATGGACACCCAAGTGGCAGACCCTCCACCAAAAAAGTGACATAGTTCACCTTGAACTGCAGTCTATAAAAAGCTACTTACAGTAATATAAACCTTCATTGCTGTGTATATTTTAGGAGACAATTTCCAAATTTAAACATAATTACAATACATTCAATGTATGTCAAATGTCATGAAATATGTCTGAGCCTACTATTTTGAACATTTAGAATAGTAATTTAAACTGTGATATCTCACAGAATCATCTACATGATCAAAACAATGAAGAAGCAGTTAAACAATAACCCAAACTTTTATTTGGATAGTGATGGTTTGGTGGTCTCGATACCCTGTGGTTTTATAGTTTTGTGCTGCACTCTAGTGGTTGAACCAGGTCAATATCAAATGTTGAAGTCATGTTTTTGGAAGCAGCTAGTTCACATTATTGAGCGCTCAGGTCTGGATTCATTTACAAAATGGTTAGCTCAGAGCAGTTAACTCAGTCATTGATGTCTGTAGATTTTGTAATGCGGTTAATGTAAATACAATTGTAATTTTGTTGATAAAATTATTTGTCTTAATGCTGAATTTTAGAGTTTTTATTCTTGTGGGAACAGTTGGACAGATGGATTAGATCATTTATTTTTACTTTTTCAGAAAAGTAGCTACAACCAATTTTTTATGTTTGAGATATTTTTCTTTAGTTGGACTGCAGATGGACTAGCTACAGTATTTAGTCATAATCTAGTGCAGAACATCTGTGTTTTTTATTATCTTAATGTCTCTGTACATTGTCCCTTCAAATCAAGACTAAACTTAACTTAACTTCTATACTTAAGTTGACTCACGTCATGTGAATGCCGACTTGGTAAAACCACAAACCACAAAACATCAGCCATGTTAATCTTTCATTCAGTTTTTACATTTCTGTTTCTTGACTCATGTCTCACCACAGTCTCCGTCATATCATATGATGTAATGAGTTTAGTGCCTGTCACAGAGATAAACTTTTAAATGACAAGAAAAGGAACCGCTGACATGACAGAAAAACTTGTGAAACAATTCTGAAATCGCAGTCTTGATGACAAGAATAAAATATAACACTGAACTCTCTGTAGTCTAATAATAGCAGACATGAAGTTAGGTCTGGATATAAGAAACATTTGTCATTCAAAAGTCATGTAGTTACTTTACATTTAGGGTGGCGACATGCACCAAAAACACACAATGGTTTTCTAGAGCCTTAGAGCACTGTTTCAGTTTGATCAAGGCTCATCAGGTTAGGCTGCAGTCATACTGTATATGCCATTAAGAAGTACCTGAAGCCTCCTGCTGTTTATGATGTTTTGATTACTTAAAGGTCCTATATTACACAAAATTGACTCTTATGAGCTTTAAGCCATGTTAGAACGTTGTTACCTCCTCAAAAACATACCTGGAGTTTTGTTTTGTTTCATTTACACATGTTTGAGTAATCTTTTATTATTAGTCTGTCTACATCTCCAAAGCTCAAACTACTCTGTTCCACCTTGTGATGTCATGCCATGTGGTAGTTTTCAAGTTAACAGCTACGTTTACCTTTTGTTCAGTAGCGACTGGCAATTCCAGGTGTGAAATTATCCAAACGATTCAAAGCGTATGGAGTTTAAAAACACAGTGGAGGGCTTCTTCTTTTACCCCATGACATCACAAGGTAGAGCAGAGTATTTTACGTTTGAGAGAAGAGCTCAGCCTAAACATGCAATGTTGAATGAAACAAAACACAACTCCTCAACTTTTGATGGGGAAACAACATTATATCATAGATCAGAAAATAGTGTAATATGGGCCCTTTAGTAAATCCTGTAAAATGACTTTTTGACTCTGTCTTTTGTTTACTTTGGTTGCCTTGAATGTATGACTATTATGTGAAGTGCTCCCATGATACTATGGTACTTTATTTCTTAATTTCTGATGAAAATAGTTCCTATTTATATGTAATGACTTTCAGTAGGATTTAGTCATTACTAGGGAAGTTTCTTAATATTTACTTGAGTTGTGTTAATAATATGTAATGTATTCAATAGAACTTTGTGTGGCCACTTGACGTAATAAGTCAAGTAAATCGGGTGAAATAAGAGCGATGGCCACATTAACAATAAGAGATGATCACATTATTATTGAAATCTCATATTGTCTCAAAGATCAGATCATTTGACTTTCTACCTAAATACAACTGATCTGTCACAATAACACATTTTGAAGCATGATATATTGCTACAGGGGAATATCACAATAAACCATAATATTGACACTACTTTATGCCACTGACAAAATAAAAAATAAAGCACTAAACCATTTTTTTAAATACAGTATCATTAAAAGGCATGAGCTACAACTAATGAATAAAAGAACCAATAATTAGTCCTGGATGTTACTTTTTCATCCCTCTACAGCTCAAATCTTACTATATTACATAAAAATTGGGACTATTGCAACAAAAATATGCTCATGATAAATATTGAGCCCCAAAATACATTGTTCTAGCTTTCATATATTGAATGATAAGTCAGTATAGTGATTATCGAGACAGGCCAACTGAACACTTTGAGCAGCCTATGACTTTCTGTGTGTTACTTTTGACGAGCTCTGTTCTGGTTCCTCCATCCTTCGCTGGAACAGATGTGTAGGTTAACTTTCTTTTAATAACCTCTGGAGGAGCTATGTAAGAAGGTGATCAGTGACCCAAATCTCCACGCCAAGAGGTTGTGGGTTAGATTCTGAAGCCAGTCAACCAAATACGTGTGTGCAGGAGAAGTGATCGGTGTGAGCTGCCACTAACCATGAGCTAGTCGTCAGCTACGTGTTCAACTGATCATATTTTTAAACCATTTTTGTATTGATTTTTTGTTTGACTGCATTGTTCTTTTTCATATTAAAATAAATGCAACCCCAATTTACTATTATGGCTTAATAACGGCACTGTCTTTGTTCAACACTAACTTGTTTTGGAGTCCGTAAGTTACGTTGCTGGTTAAACCTGACAGGAGCAGTTTAGTGTACTTTTATGATGATAGGATTTTAGTGTAGCGCCTTGGCACTTTCTTTAAGAATTATAGCTATGACGTTGTTCAAGAGTAACTAGCTGGAGTAGCCTGGTGTATTTCACCTTTTAGTTTGATGTGGGAAACCGGCAGAGAACCCAAAGGAACCTATTTCTTATATGATGAATGTATTTCGCAAACAGTAGCACTTCTAATTATTTGCCTTGGAAGGGGCAGATATCATTCTCTCTATCAATATTACATGTAATCTTTCTGGTTCTACCTGCTTGTCTCCATGGAGATGGTATAACTTTGCCTGAATGTTCCTCAGTATGGCTTATAGATAGCAGGTGACCTACAACAAGTTACTGTTTAGATTTGAGGAGAGGCGAGCCGATTCACAATAAGAATATTTTTCAAGGTATTGTAATAATTGGGTTGATGCAAGATGAGCAGGTTTAATGCCATGCTGTGGAACATTTCAGACAATGCAATGCCATCTCCATGGACACACAAGTGGCAGACCCTCCACCAAAAAAGTTACATAGTTCACCTTTAATTTTAGTCTGTAAATAATAGTAATATAATATAAACCTTCATTGCTGCGTATATGAGACTAACGGTCATATTTTATCTCTCCATGGCACACGCTCGCCTCTGTAGTTGATGCAATCACAGGAAGTTCATTTACTTAAATTACTGTGTTGGGTGTATAAGCGAAACTCTCACACCTTGGTAAGGAAGTGAGAAAACGGAAGTAGACACAGCAGGTGGTCACATGATATTTGACTATACACATATGTGCAACTTTTGACCATTTAAATAGTGTTTTAGCAAGTTTAAGATGAAATGTGTTTTTGTAATTGTTGAGTGACTTATAGTGCAAGGGTTGATCTGATAATGTAGTACAGTGGTGTAGAGGCGTTCAGTTGGTTGTTCTCACTTCTTCAACTGTTTCAGGAAGTGGGGCTGTCTCACTAAAATCAGGAAACTAACAGTAGCTATTTATACACAAGACCAAAGCATTTAGCTGCTGATCGCTAGTGCAGTTTCAGTAGAAGAGGAGGTGAGGTGAACAGAGTACGCGATAGGAGAGATACAGGACACGTAATGATGCACAGCAGGTGATTTTGGGCATTGGTGAAACTTGGTAACCATGGATGAAGACTGGCAAAGTGGACCAGGTAACTATTATAATGTTCTATGCTAAATTTTGACTGTGAGATCAGCCTTTTTATACTTTTATATCAAGTTACATAGTGTTCAATATATAAAAAAAACTTCTGGGCACTTTTTTTAAACCTAGCCTAAAGGTAAATACTGAACTAACTATTTATTTTTGCTAAACTTTTAACGCAAGATGAGGATTCTCACAATATTATTTTATTTTATGTTAAAGACCCATTGTGTAACATTTCAGTCCTAAAAATAAACAAAAATAACCTGAAGTGCCCCAAAGTTTATCTATCTTCAAGGAGAATGTTCCAAAGTTTGATTTTCACTTTCTTTTTCCATGGAGTCATGCAGGTTACGTGCCAGCCTGCATGCTAGTAACTTCAATTTAACAAAATGTTTTCTGGATTCAAATTTGTATAACTTTTATTTTCCAATACAAACACTGAACAGCAAGAGACGCTAAGACAGTTGTGGGTTCAGTCCTGACGTTAGTTGAAAATGCTTTGCACAAATTCATACATTAGGAAACTGGCTAGCGCATGGCTGGATGTGTGAATTCTCATGAAAATGGACTTTGTCTGAGAACTTGAACTGTGTTTTACTGTGCTGCGTATTCTGCTTTTTATTTTATTGTAGAAAAAGAGATTGTGGTGTATTGGAGATAACGCATCAGTAATCAAAGGCATCAAATCAATGTACTGACTTTCATTTCAGCCCTGTGTGAGACAAGAGCAGTTAAAGGGCCCATATTACACTATTTTCTGATCTATGTTATAATGTTGTTTTCTCATCAAAAACATACCTGGGAGGTTGTGTTTTGTTTCATTCAAACATGTTTAATACACAAATCCTGCATATTTAGGCTGAGTTCTTCTTTCAAACAGAAAACACTCACCTTACACACACCTTCACTAGAATCATATGGACAATTTCAGACCTGGAATTTCTAATCCCTGAACAAAAGGTAAAAGGCAGCTGTTAACTTGAAAACTACCACTACATGACATCACAAGGTGGAACAGAGCATTTTGAGCTTTGGAGATGTGGACAAACTAATAGAACAGGATTACTCAAACATGTGTGAATGAAACAAAACACAACTCTGGGTATGTTTTTGTAAAGTATTATAACATGGCTAAAAGCTCATTTTGAGTAATATAGGTGCTTTGTGTGTTGATAACTTTATAAGTAGTTACCACAAGCCGAGTCTCTAATCATTAATAGCAGTGAGGTCATTTAACATGCAGGGTCTTTGGTGGGAACTGTGACAAAGGTTTATTCTGTATGACACTGCCGGGTTCGGTTTAGTTCTGTATTTATTTGGTGTTGGACAATTTTAATTTATTTTAGTACTACTTGTGAGAGCTAGAATAAACAGGGTTGAGCAGTTAAGTTTTCACTTTTTTTAGCTTCTGCTAATTTTAATATAATTGTCTCTTTTCTTTTTTAATACTGTGGTTATAATGGTAGGTACAGTAGTTAGTTGAGGTAAGCAATTTCTAAGCAAACTCTACATTATAAAACTAGATTACTTTTGTCCATGTGATGATTGTGTTGTTTAAGTCCAATGTCCACAAATCTAGGAGTGGATATATGTTTTGGGTTTGGCCTGCTTTTACTCATTCTTTTTCTTGATTAAGTAATTTGAAACTATTGTGGGCTTTTCAGAACTTTTGTAATTTTCGTTCACTCAGCAAATGTCTGTTACTGAGTGAGTTACTCAGCACCAAAATGTGTGCAGTTGCTCAAAAAAGGAAGCAAACCTGTAATTCTTCCTGCATGACCACAATAAGCTGTAGCTCATTTCTATACTTACTATACTATAAACTATTTCTATAATTACTCTTGATACATGGAGATGCTCATATGTGTAATTTTGTTGAATGGATACATCGTCAGTCTTAAAAAAACAAAAGTGACCATGTTGGTTATTACATTTTAAATCTTAAGGTTAAGAGTCTAGGTATGACTTTATTTGTTATATGTAGTTTGTCTATAGTTAAGGGTAAGGTTACTTGGTATGAGGCAAATAGTTATTGAATTTCTTGAGATTATAATTACACAGGATAAAGTATAAAAGATGATAAAAGATTTGATTATTTAAATTTAAAGTGTTCATTATGTAACTTTTCTTCATGAAAACAAGAAGGCTTAAGCCCAGGGTGGCATTAATCTCCATGGAGACAAGCAGGTGACACTACCAGTCACAGGTCAACAGTGGTGGAATGTTTTTAGGTTAAGTAAACTTTACAGTGGATACTTTTACTTCACTTCATTTGAAAGCAGTTACCTGTACTTTCTACTCCACTACATTTTTTTTACTGGACTGAAAGGTATTTTTCATATGATTTGGGGAATTATTTTTACCATGTTTGTGGTAACATCCTGCCTAAACTTTTCCAGTTCAAGCTTCGGCTTTGAGCAAACAAAAATAAATACACAAAATTCATTCAATTCAAACTTAAGAAATTGATTTGTATTGCTCCTGTTGACCAAAATATGTGCCATTTTTGAATCAATATCACTACATTTAACACTTTAACAAATTAAAGTGTATTAGATTTTTTTCATGTGATACTTTTACTTTTACTTGAGTAACTTTTTACCTCTGTATCTGTACTTTTACTTAAGTTACAAAATTGAGTACTTCATCCACAGCTGCAGGTCAAATCTCTGTTAAAATGTACAGTTAGAAGTTAGAAGTTACATGTTGCACGTTTCTCCAATCACATGTCGTTTTGTTGTGGTCTTTCCCAAATGTTTACTAGTAATACCTGTTTTTCTTGGATAGTACAAGTGCGTCCATTACAGCCTACAAATAACAATAATAATAATAATAATAATAATTACTATATGATTTAGCTGTTAGCATTCTTGATAGCCTACCTTTAAGCATACCTGTTAGCCTGTGTCTTGTAGAGGTGACCTGATTAAATGCTGTAATGAGCCTAAACGCTGTGACAAGTGTTGACTTAGCCTCATGTTAGCTCATGTTTGCTCAGCTTCAGTTTGGCTGAAACACAGGGGACATTCATTGATTTCATGCCCACATTCACCTTGAGTTTCTGGGGTTGGACACCGGACAGCTGCCCCTCTGTGGAGCTTTTCCATCTCAAACAGCTCATCTCTGCAGCTCATAGTGTGTGCAGTGTGGAGGGAGAACACTCATTTGGGAGGCGATTATAGCGTTTAATTTTACATGTTAGTCCAGAGGTCCCAGAGCTGTGGTCGAGTTTAAGTTTGGCATTAGACATTAGATTATGTGGAGGTGCTGTCATTTGTGGGTTTTGAGCTGAACAAATTACTTCATTTAGTTAAATTTTAGTAATAGTTTTCGCAACCTTTAGTTTGTAGATGTGTCTGTTTATTTTTCTTGGTTCATTCATATGTAGCTTTATCAACAAAATGCATACCCAGATAGTTGCCTACATACTCATTTGAGGAGGTATTGATACCGAAAAAATCACTTAAATATGACAGAGTTGGACAGTTAATTTTATTCATTCATGTTCTAATGCTCTATCTATAGGCCTATCTGAACTGTATGATGATATTAATGAAACTATTAGGATAGTGTTGGTCTGAGCAAAGATCTAACCACCAACAAATCTGACACCTGATCTACTGTCTCTCAGTAAAGAAAACTTATTATGTAAAACTGACTTTTTTGGCCTTTTAACTATGTTACAATATTGTTCTCTCATTACCTGGAGTTGTATTTAGCTTCATTAATGCTGGTTTCAGTAATCCTCTGTAAAAGTCTTTTGCCTATGAGCCTCACCAAAAACTGAAATTCCATATGACTGTGATCTCACAGATGGACACCCTGCACAGTCTTTAAGTCTGTAAATCATCACCAGACTTGTTCAGCCATCAAATCGAGTTCATTACTACTGCATACTTACACTAACATATCCGGACATGTTCCCCATTAGGCAGTTTCGTGGTTTTTGCTGTGGTAATTCCCTCTGCTGCCAGTAGATGGCAAGTTTCACCAGATCAGAGTATATTGAGCACTGAGACTGTGAAACTGAGACTGTTATTATTATTATTTTTTATCATTATTTTAAGTTCTAAATCATGCAATTCTAAAGCAAAGGTACTCAAGACCATTTTTAAAGCTCAGTAGCAATCCAGAGAATGTATAATATTTGTTCTTTAAGCCTTTATTTTGATCTGTGCTAGGTCACGCTCTGTTAAACCCTTGGATAATCTTATTCTAATAATGCCTTTTAAATGTCTTTTATTTTCCAGCCCTCCCTGACAATCTCTCCTCATATGAACTGTTGATTCTCTACACCTCTGAAGCTTACGAATGGGCCACATATTTACAACAGATCCTCAAATCCTCCAAAAAGTTTCCTAAAAAGTCAATTTTACTCTATTCTGTGAGCCCTGCAGACCAACTCCACGGATACAACTTTGACTCTTTACAAAACTGCAAATGTGTCGTGGTGCTTTTCACTGGGGCCTTTCTGGACAATCTGAGCGCACCCGACCTGCAGGGGGCACTCCAGAGGATGCTGTGCCCCCCTCATAGAGTGGTGGCACTGTTGTGTGGAGTGGAGGATGATCATGTTCTAACAGAGTGTTTCTCAGACTGGCCGTACTGGAGGAAACTGTACACAGAGGATGAACCTGCCGTATACGTGTCCACCATCTTGGAATCTGTTACCGAGAGTGAGTTATCAGGAAATTACTTGGACACAGTATCCTAAATATATAATAAAGATACTGGTCTAAAAGGTGCATTATGTAGCTTTTTTAGTGCTGGGTCCGCTACACCCTTGTCTCTATGTTGTTTGTTCGCCAGGAATGTTCCACAGTATGGCATTAAACTTATCTGTAAGCGCGCTCACCTCACCACAGATCTGACATGTAACTTGCCCTAGTGGAGTTACTTGCTTGTCTCCACAGAGATGGATTAGTTTAATGCCATATTATGGAACATTCTAGGCCAAGTGGAGACAAGCAGGTGGCAGTCTTTCCAAGTTATGTAGTACACCTTTAAATGCAAATAGAAAAGTTTTGTTTGTTTTTTAATCAGTCTTTACAATATTGGTCATCCTCTTGCCCCAAGTCGATTCAAAGTCATACATGTTATTGATAAACTATGAAAAAGGCTATAATTTACTAATGGTACTTTTTCAACAAAAAAACAATTTCCTCTATACTCAGAGATGCACATCATTTTTACAGTATAATAGGTTGCAAATTGTACCAGTGGTGGGAGGTGGGACTTTTCTACATTAAAACTGAAACTACAATATGATATAAACCACACAGGAACTGAGTTTGCTTTTGGTGTTGTTTTTAGGCAGGATGCGACAGGTTGAAGATAAAAGCGTGGACCACGTCACAGCAGCCTCTCCGACTCAGCAGCCCACCAGAACGGAGGAAGAGGTTTTAGATGAAGAAGAAGAGAGGGAGAAGATGAGAGGAGAGGAGAGACAGGAGAGAGGAGGAGAGGCAGAAACAGAGGAGGGTCAATCAAACACAGAGGAGACTGGAGCTACAGATCTGAGCTGTCTCACTGTCCAGCCCAACAAAATCCGCTGTGGGGTATGGGGCATTTTCATATAATTTAATGTATAAAATTGAAATAACACAACATAAAGTAGAATACAAAAGATAAAAAGGATATAAAAGACTTGGAAACGCATTTTTAATAGGCTATACTTTAAAGGTGATTTAATGGGGAGCTAGCAAATCCATTATAAGGTCCATTAAAGAAGACCTATTGTGCTTGTGTCTGCTATATAGTTATAATCTATGACGCTTGTGGATTATTATGTTATAATTTGGACATTTTAAATTGCAATATTCATCTAAAATAAATTAATAAAAGAAAAATAGAGCTGCACTAGCGAGCCACAGATGTTTTTTTCATTTGTACCAAAATGACTACGTGATGCTGCCGAATCCTACGCGTGTCACCGATTAAGAAAATAAAACTGGAGAACGAAGTAAGTACAGAGCAATGGGCGTATACTAGTGGTGGTGAAAACAGGAGATGATCGACAAAATGGCATCTTGAAAAAAAGACATAAACCACTTCAAATGCAACTTTGAGTGGGTAAATGGTGAGGGGAAACAACAATAGCATGGTTAAAAACTCTAAAAAGTCGATTTTGCAAAAAAATCCATTTTAAGTCAACCACAAATACAAGATTTTTTTTTGTTATTGTGTATTTTTGTGTGTGTAATAAATATGGGCAGGCCATGCTTGCCACTGGTGTAGTGGTTTAGGGCGTTACACATATGCAGTAGTTACCATGGGTCTGCTTCCCGGCTTTGACTGTGACCATCTGCTGAATGTCTCTACCCTCTCGCTCTCCATGTCCCACTGTCCTTTCCTGTAAAAAAAATCGGAGCTGCGTACAGGATGTTATTTATGGGATAACATCATTTGAATTCAATTTCATTCTTATGTTTGTAGGACCAGGAGACTGTTTTCATAATTTTCAAACAGAATATAGACCATTATTCAGAGATGGAGATTGAGTTTTCATCAGAAAGTGGAGACTCAACAAGGATTCAACCAACCGTAGAGAACAGCTTTACTCTGAGCGTCACTGCACCTGGTAAGTCCTTACTGGAAGTTACACGCTTTCACGTTTTTAATACAATTTAAATATTTACCCACCCCCCACAGACACAGTTTGCTGGATGTTTTGCTACTTTAAGTTACTGATTTGCCAGGAATGTTCCACAGTATGAAATAAAATATATCTAACTTGCATTTACACAGTTTTAGGTTTATTAATACTCAAAAAAACTTGGAAAAACAAACGGGTTGCCTCTTCACAGATTTGACCAGTAATTTGGTTAGGCGCCATCATTTGCTTGTCTCCTGGAGATAGCTAAGTTTAATGCCATACTGTGGAACATTTTAGGCAAAGCTAGTTACATAGTGCAGCTTTAAAGTAAGAAGTAAAAACTAAAATCAGTTGTAGTTGAGAACAAAATATATGACTTCTTTTACCTGAGATACATAAGAGATTAGTGCGCCGCTGTTTCTCAGTTCTAAGGTTTTTTGGGGGTTTTTTTCCTCTTTTTACTCGTAAACTGTGTTTGTTGTGACACAAAGGGGCCATGCTTGTTTCTGATTGGATAATGTCAGTCCTGCCTGTCTGAAATCACAGAGACAGAATATGGTTCCAGACCCTTTAAAGTATTGTCAAATTAGTATTGTCAAAGCGTGTGATTTTGGCTGGCCAGGCATGTTGTAGACATATATGTACTAATATGTCATTGTTCATTCATAACTTCCCTTCTACCATTTGCTCTCCGCAGCATCCTTTCACATACCACATTTTGATTGCAGAAGTACAAGGTTCCTTATTATCAACTTTAGGAAATTATAAGTGGCATCTGTATTTTTCTTTTTCATAGATTTTTCAGCTGGAATTGTGTCTCTAACTCTTCGCACAAAGCAGTCAAGTGCAATCCTCAAACCAGTCACATACTTCACCAACATGGGGGAAGTCAGTCACTTTATTGAAAATGCAACAGATCCTGTGAACTTTATCTGCCAGGTGAGGAAGGATTTCATTTATGAAGTGCAGTGAAAAATCATAATTCTGTAATAACTTGTCACCTTAGCAACATAATTGATCATTTTGCTTGCACAATTTCTACCTACTTCAGTATGGGCTGCTAATATCATCCTAAATCACTTATATTTCTAACCATATCATATTTTATGAGGGCCACAACATACTTAGCTTTAGAGCAATCAAAACAGCAAATTCAAAGACTATAATAATAGACTATAATATATATGTATATAATGTAATGCATATCATAATAATAATAATAATAATATCAGATGCTTGCAAGTGAAAGAATTTATTGATGAAAACTAGTAGTATAATACTTTTTTTTAAATTAATAATGCCATTTGAATCCTCTTACAAGAGGGGTAACTTCTCAAGACTTGTAACATGTATTTCAAAAATGTAATGAGTGTTAAAGGTTATGTTGAAAGAGTAAGATAAGTGTCTTTAGATGTGACAGGAGCACACCCATTCATATTTACTGTAGAAGTCTGGTGGGGCCACTATAGCGACAAGGGAGTGGCATTTTTTCAACTTTTTTTATGATATATATGATATATTTTTTATATCTTATCATAATGACTAGCCAAATGTGTATTTTATGAACTTATACATAAAAGAGAATCCAATGGTTGGCATATGCCATACAACTATATTTGCAATAGTCAAACTATATTAAAGGTCCTATATCATGCAAAATTGACTCTTGTGAGTTTTAAGTCTGTTTACATCTCCAAAGCTCAAAATGCTCTGTTCCACCTTGTGATGTCATGAAGCGGTAGTTTTCAAGTTAATGGCTATCTTTTACCTTTAGCTCAGTAGAGACTGGCAATTCCAGGGTTGAAATTATCCAAATGATTCTAGTGAAGGTGTTTGAAGTAAAAACACAATGGTCCTTTTCCTGTATTATCACATGACATCACAAGGTGGAACAGTTTTCCGTTTGAGAGAAGAACTCAGCTAAATATGCAGGGTTTGTGTGCTAATCATGTGTGAATGAAACAAAACACAAGTCCAGGTATGTTTGTGATGAGGAAACAACATTATAATATAGATTAGAAAATAGTGTAATATTAGCCCTTTAAGTAAAGTTTTGACATGTTGTGTCTGTTATTTTCAGGAACCATTCTTTATCTTGATAATGCAGTAAAGTTGTGCTGTTTCATTCTTGTGTTTCAGGCGTTTCACTTGCAGTCCAACTCAAGAGAGTCCTTGGACCACATGCTGACAGAGTGTCTGAAGTCCAAAATGCCAGCCACTGGACTGCAGCTGTTTGGCATCAGGCAGATAGAGGAGGACAATATGGCCTCATGTGAGTCATACACACAGAGTAAACAAGATGGTTCAGAACAGGCTTGTCCAAACTATGCCCTTGGGGCCAAATGCGGCCCTCAGACCTCAGGTTTTGAGTGTGTCCTGTTGAGGTTCTAAGCCTGAATAAAGGCCTGGGCTCTCATTTATAAAATGTGGAATTGTTATTAAAGTGTTTCCATGGACAAATCACAAGTGCCACAAACTTCCGGATGCGTGTGCACTTCTCATGTCTCTGAGCACAGACCTCCTTCTGTCTTGTATCTGGAAGCTCTGACACACAAAGTTTAAAGTTTTGGACCAGGCCGTTAATTTCAGTGTCATGTTCATCTATTTATAGATCAGATTTTTGCTTGTAAACGTGTTTCACAAATGAGAGCTCTGGTGGTTCAGTCTAACCTGTGCTAAATGCACCCACTTGAATTAGTCACTCTATTGACCACCAGCCTTTGGCCCTCGATTGTCCCTCTGCTTCATCCATGTTTCAGTATGCAGCCCTTCATGTTGCCCCATAATACTGTGGCCTCACCAATATTTCACACAAATTAATTAATTAATCCAGATAATTTTATTTTGCCGTAATACATTACAATGAGTACATTTTTTTCTTGACCAATCAAAGATGAAAGATGATGAAATGGCAAATATCCAATTGTTTCCAATTTTCTATTAGGCTCTATTAGTCACTCAGTGAGTGAAAAAAATACCTAAACTCACTCAGTGAGTGACTAATAGAACCTGAGATAAAGCTGTTACTGAATCACCTCTATGGTCAGTGCTTATTGGTTCTGTCATCGTTTAGACCAGCGCAATGAAGAACTTCCCACACTGCTCCACTTCGCTGCTAAGTACGGCCTGAAGAAGCTCACTACCACCCTCCTGCAGTGTCCCGGGGCATTACAGGCCTACAGTGTCATGAACAAAAACGGAGACTACCCCAACACCCTGGCCCAAAAGAGTGGCTTCTCCGACTTGCGACAGTTCATGGACGAGTTTGTTGTAAGTAGGAAAGTATAGAAAGTATTTGGTTTGGTGTGACAATGAACTCTATGGGCTGAAAGTGAAACTGCAGTGGTTTGTAGGTGTTGAAGTTCTCATGTCAAAAAGGAGGTGCAAAAATGGCCCATATGAGAATCCATGTGACTTGCCGTATTTACTGCCTGCTCACAAACACTTATACAACAATCTATGTACACAGCTTGCAGTGACTAACAAAAATACTTCAAAAGGGCTACGCATTAAAAAAAAATTATAATACTCTTAACTAATCTTGCTACTATCTCTATCTCACTACTTGGACCTAAATGATACAGTTTAACTACAGTCTGTGACCATGTATGGTAGCCCAAAAGGGACATGATTCTTCTGTTAGTCTCAGTAGAAATCCCCTTCATGAGTCAACTTGAATTTGTCTGTGCTTAAGTTGTATTTGTGTCCATTTTTGTTCTTTGTTCATCTTTAAAATACATCTCTACATCAGTGTGTTTCTGGGTTGTTTTCTTGGTTTAGACTTTGGTTTAGTTTCGTACTGAGGTAGACCTAGTTCTTGATTTCCCAGACTACAACATAAAAGAACAACTATTTGTTTTTAAAAATGGCATTTTCAATTTTATTATACTGTGTTCTATAGACTAAAGCTCCTTAAATGTTTGTTAAATCTGGCTTTTAAAAAATGTTTATTTCCATGTTTCTTATGACTCTGTGTTATGTGACATTCAGGTCCAGAGTTAAAGTTACACTGTATAATATGGAGTTATTTCTTTGCATTAAATTTATCTATATCCATGGAGATACCAGCAGGCCATGTTATGAGTCAGATCTATGGTGAGGCAAGCCCACAAATGCACATCTTTCTTGGTATTTTTTAATGTTGCAGTACTGTGGAACATTTCATGTACAGAAATTCCATCTCCACTGAGACAAGTAGGTGTCAGACCCCGACACCAGAAAAGTTACGTAGTCATTCTGCTCTTCTCTCCTCTCTAGTGTGTACACATTTATTTATTTAAAATGAGGACAGTGCACAGAAAAGAAAAGATGCTCTACAACAGATTTAGCTACAAGCCACTTTCCATCTGCAGTCCTTGGGCAGGTACAGAAGACATTAAAGAGCCTGTTTACATAAAAGCACCGCTAACAACAAAACTTCATCAATAACAATGTCTCCTTAAAATAACCACAATCCAATTCATCATGAAACAATTTAAACAGTCAAAATTCATTAAGACTAATTCCCATTAATAAAAAGTTTCATATTCATCATTATCTTCTAAAAATATTCAAAATTCAATTCATTGTTGGTAATATCCTCTAAAATGTACAGTTATTAAATTCATCAGTATTATTATTATCCTCTAAAATACAATCATCAACAACATTACTATCAGGGCAAATGCCATTAGTCTTATTACAACAACATCTGCACAATCAAGCGACAGCACAATCAGAATGTTTAAAGGGCCTATATTATGCTATTCTCCTTCACTAAAATCATATGAATAATTTCAGACCTGGAATTGCCACATATTTGACTTGTGTTTTGTATTGCTGCGTAGGAGACTGCCGACATGTTGAAGTCTCACATAGAGGAGACCATCGCCCCAGAGGAGGAGTGCGATGTGTACGAGAGGATGACTGCTGCATCCCGGGACATGCTCTTGAGGTTTTCAGGCCAGTCTGAAGATATCTACGAGTCTATGCTGGAGATCAACCCGGAGTGTGCAGAGGACCTATGTAAGTGACATGGATATTTAAATTGCAATTAAGAGTAAAAAAAGTTACATTATGTTAAATCAACTGTTAAAGCATGGTTTAATGCAGTTAGCACCTCAAATACATAGCTTTTTATACTACATAGTTCATAATTGTATATTGTGTCCATTGTAAACTGCAAAATTGTTCTAAAACAATTTTCAATAACATGTCATTTGACTTTCTGTTCAAAACTGCAGAACTGAAAGGCCTCACCTCTTCATAGTAAAATTTCATTGCACTAAGCTACAGATTTTCATGTTTTTCTTGATAAAAATTGCTATGTAATATTTTTTGTACCATACATGTATGACCTGGAGTCTTGTTTTAATAATAACAAACACAGAGCAGTTGGTGGAGATGGGGGGTATGTGAAAACTAAAATTTTATTTGAATCTTGCAGGAGGAGAATTGCTGGTTTGAAGAAGTGAACAATGTCAGCACTAAACTAAACATGTGTGATTAAAGGGGACATATTATGTAAAAGAAACTTTTAAGAACTTTTAATTAATTTGACCATTTTATAGTAAACAATCCTGTATTGTTCTGAAATTCCACGGAAGATGTGAGATTTCTCAGTTCTGTAGTTTTGTAAAGGAAGTCATTGAACCTGTTTCTATTTTTAAGCTGTTTTAGATCAATATTGCGCTTTACAACTAGCAAATACGTATGTGATAGTTAAAACTACTAAATACTGCAAAAAAGTGTACATCTTCTTTTTGACTTCTGTGTAGCTAATACAGTTGATATTTTACAGATGAGGTGATGAACGCTGTGGAGGAGAACCCTGAAGAGGCCATGCTCAGAAAGTTCTTCCAAGGTATTTACATGTGTCAGTAGTTTAACCATTAAACTTCACTGTTTATTTTCTCACAGTAGTTTCTCATGTTGTCACCTAAAAACTGAAAGTAAACTAAAATGGTTTGCGCCAGAGATATTATAAAATGGCAGTACATTAAAGGCCCTGTACTCAGTTGTTTCCCATTTATAGTATTTGAGCTAAATATGTCTCACCCGAGTACAGATATATTGTATAAGCAGCTCTTGAGGTCAAAATGTGTCAGTTGCGTGCTGTCTGCATCTAATTAGAAAGCATTGTGTGCTCTGATAATCAGGAAGTGTGTATTAGCATGCTGGTTGTTGTTAGCTTAATGGTCACAGCAAAAGCCCACTGTGGTCTCTGAGAGTTGTGAAAATCGATTATAAACTCATTGCGCTGAATAATTATGATGCTCGGAATTCATAAAGTAAGTGAGGAATAACTTTGGACCACTGACTAGGAATAATCTAAAGCATGGAATTAGACAACTGCATTTCCTAGTTCCATCCTTTACTGTAGTTTTTTTTTAAAATTTCAGACACAAATATTATATGGTCCATAACTAAAAGAGAAAATGCTAAATACACTACAACATTTTTTTCTAAACAATATATAGGGCAACAATAGCAATCTAATAACTTAGCATTTTTTTATTTTACATTTTCAGCCAAACCTCAGACGGCTGACGATCCTCACACCCAGTCCGCTGCCTTGGAGGAGAAAGAGAATCTGCAGCAGACGGAGACTGACTTGATCGAGGAGGAGGAGGATCCTTATAACCTGGCCACAGACGAGATCTACGACACTGTGGACCCCGAGACCATGTACCCTTCCATCATCAACCGCCCCCCCGCCCCTGTCCCCCCCCCCCAACCAGAGCCAGGCCGGGACCAGGAAAAACCCGTGGCCTACATCAGCAGAGGTACCAAAGTCCAGAGAGCTTGTAGCAGATGGCATGAAATCGAGACTTGAAATGGGGGGCTAAGCTGAATTAATATTGCAGTGTTTCCCATAGGTTTACAGTGACACTGTGGTGGCATAAGCGATGCATATTTGAATACTTTCATTTAATGCAATTTAGATGTCACTTATTGCCACTATTGATTAAAAAGCACTGATAACAGATTAAATATAGTTACTTCTATATGTTTATGCAATTAAGCATACATTTTGTGCTCAGCTTGTTTTTCGAGTATGGGGGCAAAAATTAGACTGAGGGGCACCACAGTCACATCTGTTATGGGAAACACTGCCATTGTTAATATGCAGAATAGTGTACAATAAATTTGACTTGTTTCTTAATGTTTTGTTTTTTCTGTATAGTATTTTCAGATAAAAATCTGAGCCAGATGAAGCAAGAATTTCAAGACAAGATGTATGCAACAGGTAAAACTGCCTTTAAATGTTATTTGTGTAGTAAATGAATTATCAAAAATAAAACGTATTATTATAAACACAAGAGTGCTGTGTTGCATTACAAGGATCATCAAACTCAATTCTCAGAGTTTGTGAGAAATTCTAATTCGATAACTCAGATAATTGATACTTTTAGATTAGATTTACAAGTAAACTTTTTACGTACCACTGAATACCAAAACTCAAAAACAGCTCCTTGGTATTGTTTTAAAACTGTAGAGACATATACCCCAAAATATGCACAACAGCACAACCTTTACTGACTTACTCAAATATTCTGCTGCTCAGTCCCGTATTCAAATGACTGTGGTTAAACAAGGACCCACTTCTGACAGATTACCTAAAGACCTTTAGTAAAACCCACAGAACTGAAACCTACTCCTTCCCCCTCTAAAATAAACTATGTGCACATTACTTAGGTCCGACAGAGGCTAACCATGGTAAACGTCTCTAAAACGATTGTTTTCAGTCCAAAACATATTTAAAACTTATAATGATGTTAGCTAGTAAACAAGGGCAGGGCAGTTTCACTCTAAAACTCTTCCCCTTGGACTTAGTTAACTCAGAGTGGGATAAATCATGCCACAAACCAGTACCATCGAATTGAAAATGGCTTCTGGATGGGAGCAGAAATATCTTGATTGCAAAAGCAGTGTCCAAATGACCACTGTTGAAACCTTCTCTACATTAATAATTTAAAGTCTTAAAAAGTCTCAAAAAATAAATAAATACAATTTTAGGTCTTGTGCTCTTTAGTTACTTTGAGAAAGCTTTCAAACATTTATTGTTATTTTTTGGAAATAACTATGAGGAAAATTTATGGAAAATCTACTTCAGGAACCAAGTCCATAAGTAACCATATTTTGTAAATCAGAAGCAACAATGCATGAGTTAACACTGGCATTTTGTCTGCCCAGCTCGGACCCCATCTTTGATCCAAGCCCCCGTGTACGACCCCTACGCTGGGATGAAGACCCCAGGCCAGAGGCAGCTCATCTCCCTCCAGGAACGTGTCAAAGTGGGGGAGATCTCAGTGGAGGAGGCCGTGCAGGAGTTTAAGGCCTGGCAGTTTGACCACGAGCGAAGGGCCCACTCTATACGGTACCAACAGGTAGGGAGGGGGGATCATTTATTTTATGTATTTATGTGTTTGATTATGTTTTATATGGACTTGTATACTTGTTTGTTTTTTTCTGCTTGTGTTGTATTTTAATCAGGGCACTCATGAAAAAGAGAGCCCGAGTGCTTTCATTGGGTTCCCCTGTATAAATAAAGATAAAGAAAGAAAGAAAGAAAAGAAAGAAAGATTATTATACAGACTTAACAATACAAGTTTCTTCTATTCATGAGTTTCAGCTCCCTGTTTTATGGTGCCATTTTGAGGACGGTTGACCATTCTAAAGATGTAATATTTTGTTTTGAATTCTTAATTGCTATGGCAACTTTTCATTGTTCTGAAACCCATGGATAGTAGTAGTAGTAGTAGTACTAGTAGTAGTAGTAGTAGTAGTAGTAGTAGTAGTAGTAGTAGTAGTAGTAGCATACCATTCAACAGAGAGGATGCATTGCAATGTCAAAACTGATTCATGGAGCATTGGGAGTTTCAGTGGTTCATTGTAGGAGGAGATAATAATCATTTACCAGAACAGTTGTGATGAGTTTAATAGGTGACTAGATAACTGGGGTTACTCATTTTTGGGATAAATTTTGTAGCTGTAGTAGTGTTTTCTTTTTGTCACATTTTAGTGTTGTCCTTGTTGGTATGTGATATACAGTGTGACATTGTTTCTCATAAAATTCTTGCTAAAGTGTTTATGATCATATTGTGTCAACTGTAATGTAGATCAATTATAAAATCATTCAAACATTCATTCTTTCAGGAAAATCTAAAGAAGTTACGAGACAGCATCACACGGCGCCACAAGGAGAAAGAGAAAATAGGACAAACTGGTAATGATCTTCTCTCTATAATATTATAATATCTTTAGGGTAAAACTGGGATAAAACTGTATGTATGATGTTATTGCTTTGCCTGAAATGTCCCACAATATGGCATTATCTAGCTCCATGACGCCACAAGTTACAGGGCAGATCTGTGGAGAGGCGACCCCACTCATAGACAGAATGAAGGTTTATCAAGGTATTTTTGAGCAGTAAAAACAGCTGCAGTTGAATAAAATGCACTATAGATAAGATTAATGCCTTATTGTGGAACATTCCAGGCAAAGCAATGGAGACAGGCAGGTGATGGACTCCCCAACAGAAAAGTTACATATTGCATCTTTAAACATATTTGTCAACTACATTTCCAAACCCGTAGTGTTTTGAACAGTGGCGACAGTATTTATAGTAGACTACATACAGAATATTTAATAATACTATTTTGTCTTTCAGATTATGAGATCTCGGCTCCTCTTCAGACCAACCTGTACTGGGCCTCAGCGGCATCTATGGAGTGTGGTGTGTATGAGGCCACGCCCAGACAATGCACCTTGCCTCCCTTTTTGCCTCCCACCACAGCGCCCTCTGCTGCTGGAGCAGGGAACGTCATCAAGAGGGGCAGCTGGAAGACCGGCAGCACCTCCAGTAACTCCAGTGAGTCTGAATATGTCACTTATAGTTACACTTATACTACATTTCTTAAGAATTACCTACCATTTCTGGTTAGTACTTGGGTGGGAGACCGCAGCCCCGCTACCACACCACTACTAGGTGTGGAAGTGGCGGAGCAGTGGTTCTAGTGCAAACTGCCATTGCCACATCAGGGTATCTTATGCAAACATATTAACTATTTGGATGTGACCAATTGTGATAAATACATTCACACCCTGAACATACATTAAATGCATTTGTAACTTATGAGAAATTGTGTAAGTTCTCAGAGATACAAAACAGAAAGGTATGTACTTTCAGAAAGCTCTGAAGTACTGCTTATAGTTGTGTGAAGACAATTGGTTATTTATTTAAACTATTGTTGCAGTCATACCTCTCTCTCAGTTGTCTTATGAAACTCAAGTGTCTTGGCCACATTTGGTCAGACTCTACAACATATTTCACTGCAGACTCAGACCCACACTGTTCCATTTTAGTTTTTTACTTTCTGATCTTTTTGTTTTTGCTATTCAGGTACAGAGAGTAACCGTCTGAGCACACACAGCACCATCAGCTACAGCAGCGGTACCGAGCCTGAACTAGAGGTGGGAGTTTGAAGAGTAACTAAAACATATAGTTAACCATTTTGGGCAAATAAACTTTTAAATGAATCTTCTTATTACTGTCTACTGATGCTAGGGTAAACACACTATAACACAGGACATTTGCTAAGAAAACAGGTTTCTTTACAAAAATCAAAATGAGAAATATTTTGTCATTTATATTTGACATATTTAAAATGGTTGTATTTTACTAAAAAGAAAATTGAGGCACAAGAAAAATAATTATTTGACTTGATGACTGATTGTTAGATGCAGCCCTACTGTTTACATGTTCTTGTTCTAGAGATGTCAAGATTATTTGGTTAATCGGGTTGCAATATAATAATAAGAACTAAAATATAATTTAGGAATTTCAGTTCAGTCTACACTCCCAAAACAGTAAACCTAAATGCAAAAAGCTTTTTTTTTATCTGGTTGTCACATTAGCTATTCAAAAAATGTAATTTCCTAAAGCTGATCACATATTAAAGGAATGCATCATGTTTACTCTCACAATAATCTTAACACTAAAGTTTTAATATATCGTCAATACCCTATGCATATTTTAACTTGTGAGTCTAAACTGTGTAATACTTTCTTAATTTAGCTAACCACAAGAGCTTAGGTTGCTGTGGTTGATTTGAAACAATTTTGAATTGAAACAGGAACCAGAGAGTGAGAATTGAATTGCCTGATGCTGAACGATTAACATAGTTACTAACATGTCATTTGAAAATAGTACAATAGTATAAGTTTATATATCATAATCAGCAACAACATAAATTTAACTGTTTTTTTTAAATAGCCCATATTACGCTATTTTTTAATCTTTGTTATTATAATGTTGTTTCCTCATCACAAACATACCCTGCATATTTAGGCTGAGTTTTTCACTCAAACAGAAACCCCTCTGTTCCACCTTGTGATGTCATGTGGTAATACAGGAAGTGCTCCACTATGTTTTTTAAACTCCATACACCTTCACTAGAATCATTTGGTTGATTTCAGCCCTAGAAGTGCCGATCTCTACTGAGCAAAAAGTAAAAGGTAGCTGTTAACTTGAAAACTACCACTACATGACATCACAAGGTGGAACAGAGCATTTTGAGCTTTGGAGATGTAGACAGAATAGTAATAAAGGGGAGCATTTTGGCTTTGGAGATGTAGACAGAATAGTAATAAAAGGGTACTCAAACATGTGTGAATGAAACAAAACATAACTCCAGGTATGTTTTTGATGATGGATTCTAACATGACTTAAAGCTCACATGAGTCAATTTTGTATAATATAGGAAGATATGGAAATATGTGCTTATTTCAGTTTCTAAATATATTTCTCTTACACCAATGCTAAAAAACAATCTAAAATAAGTATGATGGTTTGGTTTCAAACAAAATTGTGTTGCTATAAAATGTAATGTATACTTTGTTTTTCTGTTATTGCTTGCCTCTTTTGATGCTCTAACTTCCTTCTGTCTGTTCTCTGTTACAAAAGTTGTTTCCACCAGCGTTTTCAGCTTCCTGTTTGTTAAAGCACATTTGAGTTCTTTCTAAAAATTTTCTGAAACTACTGCACAATCTAGTGACTACACTTTAAAGTCATCAAGCACATTACTGTTAATTTATGTTTCATCAAAAACAATTAACAAATTATTTGTTTTTTCAGGACTCATTAGAAAGTCTTCCTGTTCCACCTCGACCTCCACGTTTGTCTGAACCCACAGCTATGGCCCCTCCTCCAAGAATCCCTCCACGAATCCCAGAGAGGTCAGTCTTTAAGATTAAATCACAACATTGCAACTTAATTAACCAATATTTTCCCCTATTTAAAGAGAGAGAGACGTTCAGGAGTAAAGCAGTCACATTTCTTTTGGCTTGGTTCTTTCATATTTTATGTTATCAAATGACATACAAAATGTTTTTGCATGAGAAATGTATAAAGACAAAAAAAACATATGATAAAAGAATCCTTTTATTTAGCACAAACAGGCAGCGAGTTGGTGAGTAGTGTACAGAATTGAAACAATTTAAAATCAATCAATATGACTTTATTTGACCCAGAGAAGGCAAGTTCAAACAAAAGTCTCAGTTCAGGGCAGTTTGAGGTGAGTAACAACTCACATGACAAAAGAGTCCCTCCTCTGTGTCTTCTGTGTCCTGCAGCCCTTGAATCACAGCTAGCCTCCAGGGGGAGCCAGATGAACTCTGGAGACACAACAGGAAAGCTTCTTCTTAGCCTCACTCTCACTTTGCTCTACTGTTTCAGTTGGTGATGAGATGGGTCATTCCCTTCCTCATTCCCTTCCTCTGCAACGACTTCTGCCATATTTGGTGGAGAAAGTCTGTTGCATTGTTCTAAATGTCTGTAGCATTTCAAAGCTAGCTGGCTAGCATATCTAACTCCATTCAGGGTCACCATGGACACTGGAAAAAACTGGATCGTGTCAAATCACACAATCCAATTGTTCCTTAAAGTGCACATGCTGCACTTCTTCATTGGTCAAAATCCCAAAATATTAAGTTAAAATTGTAAGATAAAAATCCAAAAAGTTAAAAAAAACTGCTCAGTGTGCCAGTCAGTCAGCCACAAGAGCAGCCAACCATGTCCGTGGCAATCACAAAACTAAAATGACACTTTGAATAAAATCTCTTTCTGTAAAAACAACAAAGACTCCTTACTGTAAATGGTAGGTGTCATATACATTCTTGTAAATTATTAATATTATTATAGTACCAGCTTTTTATATATATTGATACTTTGCAGCTGGTGTTATCAACATTCCCTGGGGGTGTGATGCTAACTGTAGACATTGTTTGTCTGAGGCTCTGTTAGACTTTAATCTGAGCTTTGTTTTAACATCACCTGGCCATAAAGTACTGATTTGAACTGAACTACAACAGGTGAACTGACTTTGTTGTGAAACAAGTCCCTCTCAAATAGCATTGCAGCACAACCTAGCTAGCATTAGCCAACAGTTTTTCAGTTATTCACACTCACCTTTTCGTTGTTGTTGGCAGTGTTTGCTAATGAGTGCATTGTGTTACCATGGTAACTGCTGAACATTCCGCTATATGCATACATGCAGAACACCCCTAGTGTGATGTCACTGCAAAGTATCAACTTTCTTCATTGCCTTTCTTCATTTTGTCCTGCTCATAGTGTCCTTCTCTCCCCCCTGTACTCCAGTAAATCACCTTTTTAGCCCCTTTTCAAGTCCTATGTCAGAACCCACCTTTTTACATTAGCCTACTCTGTTTAATGTTTTTACTGGGGCTCTAGTCGACTAAAGAAATTCTTGGTGGACTAAAGACCGAGCGATTAGTCGACTCAAAAGGGGGCGTGGAAAAACTCCCAAAACTATTAAATATCTCCATAATTTGACCATGTATCTAAGCCAAAAACAACTATGTATACACAAAAGTACTAGGAAAAAGTGTATTTATATGAAAAAATGCAGATTCACTTCTAGCTAACTCACTACATACATTGCTGTTGCTGTTGTTGTCCCATATAAATCCTTAAAATCTAAATAAAAGAATTTGTCAACTAATAAAAATTGTGCTCAACTAAGATATTAACTGATTAATGAACTAAACGACTAAAGGCCCTACAGCCCTAATTTTTACAGATGTGTTAAAGTTGTTCTTATTGTTTTATACTTTGTAACGTGTCTTTGGGAGTTAAGAAAAGCACTTATAAATAAATGTATTATTCTTATTTATACATCTCTGTGTTGCAGAGTTCCAGAGAAGATGCTTCACGAACGGTACATCTCGTGTCCAACCCGAGCCCTCCCTCAGGTCCCTCAGCGCCAGTCCGAGGTGGCCCCCCCAGTGCCCCGAAGACAACGATGATCTCACACCAGGACCCTACACAGACCTAGGCCTGTCTCAATAACACATTTTGAAGTGCAATATATTTCTGAAGAAAACATAGATTTATTCAAACGTTTAAAGCTCAAATGTTATCAGAAAATTACAAAAAGTTCATCACTAGTCCAAAGACAAAGTACCCACCATAATAAACCTGCCAAAAAATATAGTCGCATATTGCATATTGAACGATAAGTCGATATAGTAATTATTGTGACAGGCCTACCAGCACCCTACACAGACACAGAAAAAGACTGGTTATAAAGACTGTGAATAAGAATGGCCATGACTGAATGATTTTTTACTTGTGTTATGTTTTTGTTCTGTTACAAGCATGTGATCAATGTTCATTGTATTATTGTGTGTATGTAGTGTTGTAAGAGTTTAGGTTTAAGTTAAATTTATCTTTTATCATGATAAAAATAAATTGTTTTGTAAATTTTTCTTATAGATCAGTATTTTGTAAGACATCTATTTTGAGTAGTAGTACGTTGTGTGTGCTCCCTGTGTTACTGTGGGAGTTCAGAGTTATGTTTTTTAGATGAATGTGTCTGAAGTGCTTGATGAATTAATGTGACTTTTTGTTTAAGTCCTGCTGTTACCAGACCTGACTCCTGACCACTGCTCTTACCAAAGACCAAAACTGAAAAAAATCTCTGGTTAAGTTCACTTAGTTGCAATCCATATCATGACCACATGATGGTGCTCTTTACTTTGTCATATCAATGCTCCATTTACAGCAATAACAAACAGTGTTTATATGAATACAAATGTGAGACAGTATAAATAAGTCACTTCACAGTTTGGCCTCCCCTACACCGAACTGTATATAACTGAGTTATTTGGAAGATGAATATTGTGTTGGGAATAAATGAGAATATAGCCTTGGCTGCCAGTCAAACATTTCAAAATGAAAATAATTCAACATTTAGCTCATACCAATACGTATTTGTTTGAACACTATTAGGTTAAATTAAGTCTAATTTAATGTAACATATTTAAATATTATTATACTACCTTGCAGGAGATTGTAATTATAAAAATTAGGACTACTCATGGGTTTGATAGTGATGAAAATCTAGTGCCAGTTGCTATACCAGAACAAAATAAGCAATTGTTATATCTTGAAAGCAAAAGTCCTCAAAATGTCGCCTATAAACAGGAAGCTGTAACCAGTGAATACAATACTGATGACTTTCCGTGATGTTTACAGTGAAGGCACTTGCTGCTCATTCGACCCTTATCCTCTTTTCCCTAATGTAGCAGAAAACCCCAGAACATTTCCCCCGTATGCTTTTATTGTGAAGGGCCCGTAGTCCGCCCCGTTTGCAGGAGCAGCTGCTGGTGGCTCGTGTGTTTGACGCAGCTGATCGGGAGCGTGTTGCGTGCGTCCGTGCGTGCAGAATTGCTGACAGGACGCACGCAGCTCACTGAAGTGTCTGCAGCCTCGAGCGCTTCTCGTACAACACTGGACACGGGAAACCTGGATTACCACCACGACGAGGTAAGCCCCCCATTCACTTCTTATTAGTTTAATCGATTACACGTCTTTCAATCAACGTCTTCTAGCAAGTTCCGTGCGTAAAAGCTGAATCGATTTTGCATTTTTGGATGGAGCACTAGACTAGAACATGGATGTGACTTGTATCCAAAGATGTTGCTCGTTCTGTACTGACTCTTCTGGCATTGGGACAGTTACTGCAGTGGATCCATACGAGGGGAAACGCGAGCCTCTCTCGGTGCAGTGCCCTGTAACTAAATCCCCAAGAGAAACCCAAATATTCACACCGGCTTTTAAGGAATTAGATTTACTACCACTTTAGACAATAGCAATAACTTTTCATAGTCAAGTAATGAGTTAAAGTTGATAGTACCAGTGCCTCTGTTCTTTTGAATGAGTAGATACGGTAACTGTACTTGGTGTGGAAAGCCTGTGACTCCGGGAACAATGCACTTTAATGGATAGATGCATATGCGGCAAACAGGTGCGGACATTACTGTACACTGGCGCACATTGTTGTCATACCAGTTCTCTTTGATGCTGGAGGACAAATAGTGCCTGGTCACATGTCCTTATTAGCAGATATGGTTTGAATACTAAATGTAAATATGTAGTAGGAGCACATGTGGTAGGCTAAAATGTACTCAAGTAAATATGCCATTTCAAAATAATATTACTCAAGTAGAAATACAAAGTAGAGCTCAAAGAGATTACTCAAGTAAGTGATAATAACTATGTGGGCAAGCTGTCTCTGCAAGTAAAGGTACTTGAGTAACTGAGTACTATGGTTTGAATTGTCCTTTTGGATGGAACTCTTGGCATCTGATTCTGATACCCATCTCTGACTATGAGCTTTTTCATATTTTAATGGTTATGCTAGGCTGGCTTTATTGGTTGGATCATGTCACTGCAAATTATTCTGATTGGCAACCATTGTAAGTATGTGTGTACTATCCTATGTGTGGTACTTAAACTATAGTTTCTGGATATAAAACTCTAAGCCATGCAGTCAATATTTAGACAATACTGTTGTCCTTTTTAAATGTACATATATATAAGCATTTACTCTATTTGATCTGAGAGCCTTGCCCTTGATGTTTTGACACTGGAGACCAATGGGAAGTTGTGTCCTTAGTGAAGATGGATTGTGCTTAATTTAGACTTTAGAAATTATGCGAATTGATCTGTTTGTTGCCTAAAATGGCAATGACTATATCATGACTATGTATATATTTGGGTACACCCTTTATAATGAACAGCCGGTACCTTTTTGACCTCTCATTTTGTTGTTTGCACCATTGACACTTAAATAATAGCCTATACAACAACTATTCAATCCCCTATTCCCCCCATTCACAACAACTCTTCAATGGACTTTCTTCCCATAAGTTCAAAAAGACAGTATATTGCATCTTAACTCAGCTATGTCCCTGTGTTGCCTCTGTATTTATTATTCTAGTGACATCCACATAGCAGTGCTGTTATGTAACTGTGCAGTAGTGATATTGACACAGTGCTTGTCCATGTTAAACTTTGCTCTCCTCTGACAAACTAAACAAGTCCACTCTGAGTCTTCCAATTAGCTACATGTGACCCATTAGCCACTACTTCAAATAGACACTTGACTGTATATTTGGTGTTGTCAAAGGCATTAAGGTTAAAGAGAGAGGATGGTTGAATTTGTTTGTGTTGGCCCTGGTTTATTTTTGATTTACACTTGTTTTGGTCATGTCTTAGGTAATTTCTGTTGACAGAGTTAAAGGTGCACTATGTAACTCTTCCATTGGGGGGTTTGCTACCAAGGAGATGTTATGGCTTTGATTAGAATGTTCCACAGTACAGTGTTAAATTATTTAACATGTATGTATTCAATTACGGGTGTGTTATTGTTAAAAAAAAAAAAAAAAACAACTTTAAAAACAGGTGTTCTTACTGTGAGCGAGGTCGCCTCTCTAGAGACTAACTTGGTGGCATCTCTTGCTTGTTTTCATGTAGATAGAGACGTTTTATGCCGTAGTGTGGAACATTCCAGGCAAAGCGATAACATCTCCATGGAGACACAATAAGTAAGTGGTACCAATTCACCAGAAAAGTTACATGGTGCACCTTTACACCCAACCCCCGTTTTAAACTAAAGTGTCACGTGAACCTAACCTATCATCTGTCAGCACTTGCGAGTTCATTCATAATTTTCCTGCTCTAAGGGAATGCCGTAACGTGACGCTAAAACAAGCTTGATAAAATATTAATCTAAACATGAATATTTTATAGAATGTCACAAAGCCAAACCAGTGAGACTGATTTTCTTCAGCTGGACCTGCTGAAATGTGGCACTTTTACAGGCTGCTGCTGTTAGAGATATGTTATCAGCACTCCATTTACTTTGTGCATGTTTTACTGACTCTCAACAAGTGTAAGAAGAATGGAAAGTTTCCCTCTAAGGCAGAAGTGATCAAGGTGTTCACACCAAAAAAACGCCTCGGAAAATGTGAAGATGGAACTAGTCTTAAAAGAGCCTAAATTTGGACGAACTATGTCTAAACACTGGGATAGGATCAACAAGAAAAATGCATGACTAAACAAGGACAGAACAAGCAATAAACCAGGCCCAGTGGACAACATGTCATGGCCAACCCAAACAATATGTCACGGCCAGTCTAAAGCAGGATTCAACCAGGTTTATCCCAGGGCTTCATTTGATAAAGACAACTCATAGGGCCATACCACCTTTTCAATGCCCAATCTCTTCTGATCTCAAAAACTAAGCAAGGCTGGAGCTGTTTAGTACTCGGAAGGGAGACCAGTGGGAATACCAAGTGCCGCAGTGGGGCAGCAGTGGCTCTAGTCCATACTGTTGTGGTGTCCGTAGGCAAGACACTTCACCCACCTTTCCTAGTGTATGAGTGACTGGTTAGAGGGGCCGATGGTGCAGATTGGCAGCCTCACTCCTGTCAGTCCCCAGGGCAGCTGTGGCTTCAGTAGTATCTTACCACCAGCATGTATGGAGTGAATGAACATCACAATTTAAAGCGCTTTGTGTGTGTTGAAAGGTGCTATAACTTCACTGCAATATTATTATACAGGACTAAACCTGGTCTAAACATGGTTATACCACGGCTTGAACTAGATAGATACTTTATTGATCCCAAAGGAAATTTAAAGTTCAGCAGCAGCAATTCAAAAAACAGTCTTGGCAAATCTTCTATCTTGGTGGAGCAACATAGAAAAAATATTTAAAGTTAAAGTTAACAGTCCATCCTCTTGTACTTATTAACTATGGTGATGCGTTATATAGACGTATGGCATGTGGGGTAAATGGCTTCCAGAGCTTGTCCATGGAGTAGGACAAGGACAACAGCCTGTTCCCAAAGGTGCTCTCCGGTGCTGTCTTTCTCTCATTGAAAGCAAACTCAACATCAAAACTAATCCAGCTCTGAACAGGGATTGTATTTTAAATCCCAAATAAACTCTCAAAGGATTTTTTGTATGAGGCCTGTACCTCCGTTTGAGATTCCTACAGACTCTCACTGAGGTATTTTTCTAAACTGTCTTGAAGCAGTGTGTTTATCTCAGTGACAAGTTTTTCAGGTCCAGGTGGAATATTGGCTCAGAGCTGGTGCTGAAGTGCTCTCCTGGTTTACAACATGAGCAGAAACACTCTCTCATGTTTATACTGAACACTGCTCCATCTCCACTCAGATACCAAGGCCCGTTTAATCACTGTGAGGCAGAGGTGAGGAGTTACTGTCTTCATTGACCCAAGTATCATGAACTTAGAAGCAGGAGGTGAAGTGGCAAATAAAAACTCACTTGAGTCTGTTCATTGAATAACTTATAAGTTCTCATTACTGTATCGACAAGTGCTTAAAGGTGCTGCACTTACTCCATTTTAAACAGTTTTCAGAGGTCCAAAGTTATACCTCACATTCCCAAAGCAGTCCTACCATCTCAGTTATTCACTGTGATGACTTTATAAGCACATTTCACAACTTTCAGAGGCCAGAATGGACTTTTGCTGTGACAGTAATGCTAACAACAAGTAGGATGGTAATAGAGCGCCAGCATTACTTCCTGGTTCACGGACGATAAAAACGCTTTATAATTAGATGCCAACTGTACACAGCGGTCTCATATTAAACCTAAGAGCTCTCATTATATCTTTACTGGGGCAAAACTATTTTTACTTCATTACATGTAAAAATCAGGTAGGCGATGGTCACTTAACAGTACTTTTACTTCATTGAGACATATCCACCTCATCACAACTTTTGATTAAATATAATGATAATGCTTGGAGCACCATTGAAGATCATTTGTTTATATTAGTTCCTTTGTAGTAAAACTCATTGGTGATGGCTTTTTCTAGCCAGAGCTGCCCTGGGGCTGACTGATGGAAAAGTGGCTGCCGCACATCCACACAGACCAGATGGCTGAAGTGTCTTGCCTAAGGACACAACTTGAGTGTAAAATTGCTTTATAAATTGACAATGTGTAAGTGTGGAGAAAAAATATTACTTTTCTCTTATAGCTGTTTAAATTGCTGTATTGGCCTATAGCTTAGTCAGCATTCAGAATCTGGCATTGAAATTAATGCACATTTGAGACATTCATTATTGTTATAAAAGTTCAAATCAGTATACTTTAGTAATGGGCTAAAATCCTGTTGGGATCAGCTTTTTTATTTAGCCATTGTTTAGAGCATAAGTAATAATAATAACTAAAACTAAAACTAGTTCATTTGTAGTAGTTGTAGTTCCTTTGATAATGTCCCAGAGCAGATCTGCATTATCTCAAATATGTTCAAAATGAAATATATTTTTACCTCAAATCATGCAGCATATGTAAGAGTACCAATGGAAACAGCTGTTTTTGAAGTGGTTTGATCCAAATCTGCAATTATTCCTGTATAAATCAAAGTTATAAAAGTTTATTTATGTGAGTGATAACCTGTGGAGTGCAGACAGGAGCTGAGGGAGGAGAGCTCAGTTCATTCGTCAATATTTTATCAGTGAGTTTGAGTTACACAGATCCTCTATGCAGCAAATGTGTCACTGAGCAGAAGAGGGAATCTCAAAACTCTGTGTCAAAGATTTTCTAAAGCCAGTTATCTGTCCATCATAACATGTTAATTATTGTTCGAGGTAAGAGAGGACATGACCTACAGTTAATCCCTATAGTTAGATGCATAGCTGGTAAACTTAAGTAGGTTGCTTTACAAAATAGAAACCTACTTTTCTTCTAGTGTTGTCAAAAGTATCAAAACTAGTTTTAGTGTCAGTGCTAATTGATACTAAAACTAGTATCGAAATTAGATACTCATTTGAGCAAATATTGATACTAAAAAAGTCATTCACAGGAGAGAAACATTTCCTGAACAACTTTAGAATGAGCTTGAGCTGTATCAGAATAAGTATACGATCTCATAGACTAGTACACGCCCATGGACCACTATGGAACCTACATGGACGACTGAGGGATTACACAGATATAAGGCTACATGGTAATATAAAAGAAAGTACTCAGATTTAAGAAAGAAAAATCACATATTGGCTAAAGAAGGAGTTCCTTGAACAGTAAACTCTCAAGTTATTCCTTACCGTCGATTGAAATTTTAGTATTGTGACAACACTAATCTTCAGCAGAACCCACCTCAACATTTTGTAAGCATATGTAGCACTTTCACGTTTACAGACCTCCTTTTATCTTCCACGAGGTTTGTAAGATTGTCTTTTGGCCGTTGTTTTTATAGCCGGATGTTTGAGTCTCTGTTTTCACTTCATGTTAATGTTACAACAGGTTTCCAAGACAACCATTACGCGTGTCCCTCACCTTGAGCCCTGATTGGTCAGACTTGACTGAAGGGTGCTTGATCGACAGCTCTGATTGGTTGGAGTGGACTTGAGTGTTATGTTATGGCTCTTCAAGGCCTGAGTAGTGGGTACATGGAGTGAGACGATATGTAAAAGAGCAGTGAAAGGGGAGACAGTTTGTGGCTGAAGGCATCCCATATTATTCATGATGATTGCTTTCTGATTTGAAGGATTGGCATGGCAACGGTCCTCCATTGTTATAGCAATAAAACACAACTCAAAGTATTATATCTTTTGAATGAGGAAAGGTCCTCACAAAATCAGGAATCATTTGTCCTACATGGCTCTATCTATTTCTACCAATGGCATCTTGAGAAACACCTTGAGAAATACCTGCTTTATTCAAAATGTATTACTTAAAAAATGAAATTGTGAAATTCATTGCTATTAGTTCAACATAGACTATGGGCAGCTGTAGTGTTGTTAAACCTTGGATTGATGTGTTGTGTTGTGTCTTTTCAAGGTCTGGGCACACAGTGGCTTCCTGATCAGAGTGACATGTAAACACAGCACTGAAAAGAACATTTATTCTTTGGTGATTGATGTAAACTGGCCTCTTTCTCAATCTCTCTCTCACTTCCTCTCCCTCTCTCCTCTTTTGCTCTCTCTCTCTCTCTCTCTCTCTCTCTCTCTCCCTCTCTCT
>KN486619.1:0-22259 GCA_000787095.1 Periophthalmodon schlosseri
CTAGACTGTAGGTTGCATCAGGAAGCGCATCTGATGTAAAATTGACAAAACACAACTTGGTTATAGACGCACAATTTGTCCAGAATGAGATTCCAAAACCAAAAATATACATTTTTATCATCAGAACCAAAACATGTAGATGATCAGGAATCCGTGTACAAAATCTTCCAATCCCAGACAGTTCCACGCTCACCTCCCATCACAGTAACATATTGATAGCTCCTCCTGCTTTGCTATTTCTATGTGGTTATGCCTTTGCCTCCAGAATATGACAGCAGTGAGACCTCGTCAGTTTAACACGTGTACCCGTCTCATGTTCCTCTGCAGTAGCGAGCAGTCAGCCAAAGCTAAGACACAGAAGGAGCTGTTCAAGACCCTCAAGGAGCTCAAGATGCATCTGCCTTCGGAAAAGAGGAGCAAGGGAAAATCGACCACCGTCAACACGCTGAAATACGCCCTGCGATGTGTCAAACAGGTGAAAGGTAAGCGGACCACTTCAGATGGCTCTCCTGGCACTCGCATGTTTTTGCATGTGCTAATGAAGAGACTGGCATGGCTTATCAGGTTTGATTGCTGTAGCTCTGTGGATAGTGTTCAATCAGAGGCAGTTATGTCAAGTTAACTTTGTGACATTTTTGCTAATCTTTGTCAAAACTAGGCCTGTCACGATAACACATTTTTTGAAGTATATATAGACGATAAACACCAATATTAAAACGTAAACCAGAAAGCAGATTTATGTCCATAAAGTATTCTAAATGTACAATATTGTTAAAAAACACAAACTGGAATAAAAACATAACAAAATGCAACTCTTAACTAGTTAGTTTGTGTCTATAATGAGACACAGAAGTTTATAATTCAAACTTCTACAGCTCAAATCTCATCGTAGAACAAAATTTTAGCACAAATTTTAGCACAAATTTTCCCACTACTACAAAGAAAATGTTCCCATGATGAATATTGACCCCCAAAGATTTTTGTTTCATCTGTCCATGTGTTGAAGTCGATAGGCCTAGTCAAAACTGATTTGCATTTTTTTCTCCCCTTTTTAAAACCTACATTTGTTTTTTTTTTCCCTATGGTGTAAAAAACTGTTTGCAACTTTAAAATGCAATTGTGTTTTTATTTTTGCAGCCAACGAGGAGTACTATCAAATGCTTATGATTAATGACAGCCAACCACCAGGATTCGACGTATCGTCTTATACCATTGAAGAAATCAACAGTATAACGTCTGAATACACTCTCAAAAACAATGTAAGTACCATAACCTTTTAACCACGCCTTCCACTGACAAGTTGTTTATACACACTGGACAACATGCATTAATTATCTTTGCCATCTCTTCTTTGCCGTTCTCAGGATATTTTCGCGGTGGCGGTCTCGCTCATCACGGGAAAAATCATATACATTTCGGAACAGGCGGCGTCCATTTTGAACTGCAAGCGCGAGGTCTTCAACAACGCCAAGTTTGTGGAGTTCTTGACCCCCCAGGACGTCAGTGTCTTCTACAGCTTCACCACTCCCTACCGCCTCCCGTCCTGGAGCATGTGCACCGGAGCAGGTAGGCCCGGGCGTGTCGCGTTATCCAAAAAAAAGTGGTCATTTTTGGGGATGTTTTTGTTGAATACCTGTGGGGGGATTTAATTTCACGTGTAAATTGCACATGAAACACGACTCACACCACCTGCTAGATAGAAAAACATGTATTTCCTATGCATGTCCTGCCCCTGCACCCACATGCCCATACACACCTCACACAGACTTAATTAACAGGCCCTTCGCACCGTGTTAATGTGGGCGCGCAACCTGTCACTTTTGGCCTACAATAATATGTTAGATATTTACACTAATTACACCAGCTATAGCTAAATCTATTTTTGCGGGGGCTTCTTAAAAGTAAAATTTAAATTATATTGGGGTAAACGACCATTTTGGTAAGTAAAAAAAAAAAGAAAATTAGACAAAACATAAATAAATAAAGGATCACTATGCAACTTTTTTGGTAGAGGGCACATCACCAGCTTAGCTTGTCTCCTTGGAGATGTTACAACTTTTCCTAGAATGTCCCACAGCTTGGCATTAAATTTAGTTATGATGCACTTATTCAATTGCATGTGGTTTTATTGCTCAAACTATGATAAACATACATTCTTCCCACAGATCTGACTTGTCTCGGTGGCATTACTTGCTTGTCTCCATGGAGATGCACAAGTTCATTGACATACGGTGCAACATAAGGCAAACATATAACACCTCCATGGAGACAAGCAGGTGGCAGACCTTCTTCCTAGAAAATGAATATGATGAACCTTTAGCTGTGTGTTTATGCTTTTGTATGGTTCTATCAACCAAATAAAATGAACACTGAGTTGAGTGATTACCCACTAACCAGACTGTATCCAGTTCAAGCCTCAGCTGGGTGCATGATACAGATTAAAACACTACAAATGTGGATTATTACAGCCTGGATAATGGGAAAGTTAATGTGGTCAACCAGCATGAAACCTTTGCCAAATGTGTGAAAGCTTTGCTAAATTTATCAGCTGCTTCACACTACTGGGCAGAGAATGTAGTGTAAAAAAAGCACCCAGTCTCTCCTAATCCAGTAACAAACACTTAAGTCCTGGATTGTCTCCAGTCTTATTTTAGAAGCTCCTTTGAATGCATTTGATCATTATATTCATCCTCTTTCTCCTCTCTGTCATCAGAGTCCTCTCCCACAGAGTGCATGCAGGAGAAGTCCTTCTTCTGCCGCATCAGGTGAGCCATGGCTAATTTCCGGTTCAAAATCATGCTGCGCTTCAGGCGGCTGAGAGGTCGACCGTTTCCCATTTGGATCCTACCAGTTCAGACTTAAGATATTTTAAACCAAATTATGCCGAAAATAAGAATGACATGGCCAAGTGATGTGCGTGAAATTATAAATATACAATTGGGAAAATATAAACAGGCAACTGATTATCCTTAATGGAGCTTCACAGGGACGGCCCACTGTTAATAAATTAATGAACGTTTCAGACCTGACGGTGTGATCCCTCACTCGTCCTGGTCCAGTGTAGAGAAGGTTTATTAAATTATTTAGCCTGCAAGATTCATTGCAATCAAAACAAAAATGCAATTTTAATAGCCGCACTTGGTGCAGTTATTTAAGGGACATAACATCCTGTGTAAACAACAAACTATCTTATTTTATTTTGCAGAAAGAACCTGCAAACCCTGTGGTTTAGACCGCAACAAACATGTCCAGGTTGTGTTTAAAATATGTAGCGTGAACTGGGTCCTGCAATTAAGACATTTTAAACAAAACATTAATTGCAGTTACAGTACTAGGTCAGATAAACTGCTTAAGTGGCCATCACCAAACTACAGATGAGGGTGACAAGTCAGTTCCACCCGAGTTTGGAGGGAGGGGGCGGAAATTTAGCATTTGCCCAGGTTTCTGAACAGTACCTGTATTCTTAGGTCCGCATGGGCAGTTTGTCAGGACAACGCATTTAGAAAAAGTACATACAATATTTAAATGTAGGATTCTGATTCACATTGTAACCGACTAGAGGAGCATTCAAATTTGAGAGAAGACTGAAAGATTAACTGATAAACTAATACAAGAATGCTATGCTCCCACAGATGGATGCTGTTGTTGTGTCCTTGGGCAAGACACACATAAATACATAAATAAATATAAATTGTTGGCCCTACCTAAGAATAGAAACGTTGAAAGGACGTATTAATAAACATAGCAGTCAGATTTGTGTTATGGTTCACAAACTTGAATAGAAATGTCTCTGTTTTTAGTGGCGGTAAGGAACGAGAAGGAGATCTCCAGTACTATCCTTTTAGAATGACTCCATATCTGATGAAAGTCCAGGATGCGGAGCTCTCTGAGGAACAGTTCTGCTGCCTCCTACTGGCCGAGAGGGTACACTCCGGATATGAGGGTAAGGAACAAGATTTTTGGGAGGGAAACGAAAATGTCTGTCCCGCTCACACATTTTAGTAAAATTAAAATTAAGCAAACCATATGGTAGTTATAATTACTAACCATATTTATTGTCTTGGCCTATTACGTGCTAATTTTGGGGTTAGTTTAAAGGCACTGCACCTGATTTTTACTGTCTTAAAATGTGAAATCAGAGCTAGCAGCGTTTTTGCAGTGGTCCTCACTCCAAGTATCCTTTATATTCACCGCAATAAGTTAATAAGAGCTTTTCTCAACTTCCAGAGGTCAGAGCGAAGTTGTGCTGTCACAGTAATATTAACAACAACTAGGCGCACGAGCCTTCCTCCCTGGTCCTCTGACAATAAAAACGCTCGTAAATAGGTGCAGACAGTTCCCAGAAAGTCTCATTTTGACGCCAAGAGCTGCTTCTACAGTATATTTTTGTTGCCCCAACACAGGTGTAACTTTTGTGTTTTGTCATTCTGTCCATAGCTCCTCGGATTCCACCAGACAAAAGGATTTTTACCACCACTCACACTCCTAACTGCGTGTTTCAGGATGTAGACGAAAGGTCAGTAGTTAGATTCATACATTTATATAATTTTACTGAATCTGTTACTATATTCTAATCGATGAGACTAATTTTTGTTTCTCCTCGTCTCGATCAGGGCTGTTCCTCTGTTGGGTTACCTGCCTCAAGATCTGATTGGGACCCCGGTGCTGCTAAACCTACACCCAAGTGACCGACCCTTGATGTTAGCTGTGCATAGAAAAAGTAATTGGTTTATTATTATTTATTGGACTGTGCTCTAAGTGCATAACTTAAATTGCTGTCTTAGGCCATTTCCAAAAAGTTTTTCATTAAAGGTGCACTCAGTAACTTTTCTGGTGGGTGGGTCCACTACTTCTTGTCTCCACGGAGATGGCGTTAAACATGCCTAAGTTGCCATGTAATATATCTAAATATCTTGAAAAACATTCATACTTTCTCCATGGAGACAAGCAGGTGGCAAAACCTCCATTGGAAAAGTTACACAGATCTGTATAGTTCGTGGAGTTTTTATGTAACCATTTCAACGCATATTTTCTTTCAACAGTTTTGCAGTACGCTGGTCAGCCGTTCGACCACTCCTCCATCCGCTTCTGCGCTAGAAATGGTGAATACGTCACTTTAGACACAAGTTGGTCCAGCTTCGTCAACCCTTGGAGCCGTAAAGTGTCTTTTGTGATTGGAAGGCACAAAGTTAGAATGTAAGTATTACTGTAATATTGAGGTTACATGGTTTTAAGAGTGTTTTTATTGCGTGTATGCTAATTTTGCATTGATTTATTTCAGGGGCCCTGTGAACGAAGATGTTTTTGCAGCACCTGCTTTCCACGGAGGGAAGATAATGGACTCAGATATACAAGAAATAAGTGAACAAATCCACCGGCTCCTGTTACAAGTACGTATTTTTATTATTTTTTGCACAAAATTATAAGTTTATGTAAGGGTGGTTGATGTACGCTTAGCATCTTTATATTGCCTTTAAGTGGTAAACGAGGTCATCTTCTTGCTCTGAGAGTTCACATTCACATTTCACTGTGACGTTAATTCCACCTGTCACTCAAACAAGCTTTACAGAGGCTGACCAATAGAAGGTGTGGGTGGGGGAAATGTCCGTGTTTGATCATCGCATTTGTGTGTTTTATCGACAGGACAATAAAGCAGACCATGACCTTGAAATGAGACGAAAAGTAGAATTACAAATTGACACTGACAATAAAAAATAAATCAAAAGCTGTCACCATAGCACCCAGCCCCAAGTCTATGCTTATCGTATGAAACGCACATCAGTAATCAAAGATTATTATGCAAATGTCATGTAAACCCAAGTACACTTCACCTTCAATAACACATCCTCTGTTCCTCTCTCTAGCCGGTGCACAACATGGGCTCTAGTGGATATGGGAGCCACGGTAGCAACGGCTCACACGAGCAGCTAGTTAGCATTAGCTCATCCAGTGAAAGCAATGGGAACGTCGCAGTAGAAAATGCACCAGAGGAGACGGGCAAAGCCAAACCCACGCGGACCTTCCAGGAGATCTGCAAAGGAGTGCACATGCTCAAGAACCAGGATACACAAGGGGGCATACGCTCGCCCTGCCCCTCCCCCTCACCATCCTTATCCAAACCAGAGCAGAAGAAGATGTCCGACTGTGAGTTCAGCTCTGTCTTAATTATTTTTGTGGCGGTTAAATGTCTCGTGTGTTAATTTGTTATAATATTTCAAAAATCTTTTTAGCAGCTGCCTCTCAGAAGAGCCCGGTAGTTCGTTTGAAGGACTCTGCACCCCCTCTGCTGGCCAAAGACAGTACTGCCGCTAGTATGGAGGACTTCACCTACAAAGATCAGACTGTTTGCTCCTATCAGCAGATTAGCTGCTTGGACAGTGTTATCAGGTAGCTAACATTGAAAACAAGTGCCTTACAAGTGACTTCATGTTTTTTATTATGATGCTTAACCCGTGTGTGCTTTTGTAGATACCTGGAGAGTTGCAACATTCCCATCACTGTGAAGCGGAAGTATCAGTTTTCTTCAAACACCACTTCCTCCAACTCTGATGATGATAAGAAAGGGTCAGAGGAGGGTATCCAAGTGCCACAGGATACTACCACAGGTAAGTTTGTTTTATTTAAAAATCAGTTTTTGTGAACACTTTAAATAAAATTGGTTTGAAACTGACTGAGAAATACCTACTATATATAGATCCATTGATGCTGGATGCCCAGCCAGGCCTTTCCAACATGAAAGCCCCTAAAAAGCCCCCCTCGGGGGCACCTGCTGTAGTCGGAGCTCCACTTGCCCCACTCACTCTCCCGAGTAAAGCAGAAAGTGTGGTGTCCATCACTTCACAGTGCAGCTACAGCAGCACCATTGTACATGTAGGAGACAAGAAGCCTCAGCCAGAGTCTGGTCAGTACTGGTTTTAGTTATAAACAAACTCTGGTTAAATGTTTGTTTGGCTTCTCTGTATTTGTCTAACTTCTGTAAAATGTCTGGTACAGAGATTATTGAGGACGTGGCTGAGAGCCCGGCTCCGCCAGCACAGCCAGTCAGTGTGGTGTCTCCGCCGAGCCAGGAGAAAGAGGCCTATAAGAGGCTGGGCCTGACTAAACAGGTCTTGGCCGCTCACACCCAGAAAGAGGAGCAGGCCTTTTTGAACCGCTGCAGAGAGCTCCGAGACGCCCGCTCCCTCCAGAAGGACTATTCCACGTGTGTGCATAAGCAGAGGGGCCCTGCAAATGCTGAAGGTACACAGTTTATTTTAGAAAGGTTAAACAAACTCCTTTTATCCTTTCATTATAAACAACGCCGACTTGTTCTTTCAGAATCCTCTGGTTTAAGGGGAGCTGCTAAACAGGGCAGCACCAGACCAGAGACTGCTGCAAAGAAAGGCAACCGAAACAGGAAGTCTAAGAAGCCACGTATGAAGCACCCCGACTCCTCCGACAGCGCTGTGTCCAACCGCAAGCCTCGGCCTCCTCTCCAGGGGCTGAACCAGACCTCATGGTCCCCGTCAGAGGCATCACAGTCTGCGTTCAACGTGTCCTACCCCACCATGGTGCCTGCTTACCCCCTGTACCCCCCTGCTGCAGCTGCCCCTTCCCAGGCTCCTCGCCCGGACCCCTCCCTGTCCACAGGGTACGGGGAGGGCCAGAGCTCACAGGCCCCGCCCACTGCCGCTCCCTATCCTGCCCCCATTGTTACACCTGTGGTGGCTTTGGTGCTGCCCAATTACCTCTTCCCTCAGATAGGTCAAATAGGACAGTTAGGGGCTGCTCCCAGACCCACCTTTTTCCCTGAGCAGACCCAGGCACAGCCGGCCTACACTACCCAGCAGCCATTTCAGGCCCCTCAGCCTGCCTACTCTATACAGACTCAAAACGCATACTCCATACAGACCCAGCCTGCATACTCCATACAGACCCAGTCCACCTTCGCGCCGCAGCAGTTTCCAGTGCAGACTTTTGCCTCTCAGCAGCCGTACCAGGGGCCCCCCGCTCAGTACACCACCCCACAGCCTTTCCAGGGCCCTCAGAACTACACTACCCAGCAGCCCTTTGCACCACAGTCTTCATTCCCAGTGCAGACCCCGTTTGTGGCCCAGGCCGCATACCCCACACAGCCCTTCTCCTACAGTCTGACGGCCGATGCCTCTAAAGCGGCCGCGGTGGAGCCCAGAGAGGGGGCAGCGTCACGCTCCTCTACACCCGCCTCTGGGGCCCGGGAGCCCACCACCTCACCCCCGCTGTTTGAGTCCCGCTGCAGCTCTCCTCTGCAGCTCAACCTGCTCAGTATGGAGGAAGGGCAGCGCTCAGTGGAACGGCAGGACAGCACAGCGCCGCCCTCTGGTGCTCAGGGTAACAGCACAATGGGACCATCGGGGTCAGTGGAGGCACAGAAGAACCCTACTGCCAAGGCTGAAAGCCACCAGCAGGTAGATATACATTTCTCAGAAGCCTCATAACACATTTTTATTTGTAAAAGATATCAATGCAGTGGAGTGTCGGTAAAGGCACTACATAAATCCAAGGCATTATCGCTAATAACCAACATATGTAAAATTGACTTTCATGAGCTTTTAACCTTGTTATAATGGGTTCCCTCACCATAAGGTACTCTGTTTGAGTAATCCTGTATTGTGCTTCATTTGAGTGCTCAGAAAATTTCTGTTTTCACCTACCCCCTATCTCCACTCATTGCGCTGTATTTACTTAACAATATTTAAAATATTCAGATTCTGGGTCATACATCCAGGGTTAAAAAAAAATAACATAACCTTTTTTCAATAAAAAAAAAAAACTTGTAGGAGAATGAGCTACTATGAAGCCCAGTTTTGAACAGGAAGTCAATGGTTTCTATTATTAAGTAGTTTTAGACCAATATTGCCGTTTACAATGTGCAAAATGTAAAATAATAATCTTCTTATGTTATAGTTTAATACTAAATACCCCCATTATTTTATATTGTCTGTATATTTCTGTAAGTTTAGCCTGACCATGTTTTCCCTGCCTCTGCCCCAGGTTGAGTCTCCAGGCGACGGTGTGCACAGTGATGGGAACTCTTCATCATGTGACCTTCTGGACATTTTGCTTCAGGAGCAGGAGGACTCTCACTCCGGGACGGGCTCGGCCACCTCCGGCTCCATGGGCTCCGGCTCTGGGTCCGGGTCCGGCTCCGGATCAGGCTGCAATGGCTGCGGGACTTCAGCCAGTGGAGCGTCAGGCAGCGGAACAGGTCTTTTAATTTTTATTTTTTTATTCATCATTACTGTGACAATTGTTCCAAATTATGTAAACACTAGACGTACAACAATACAGATAAAGACAATATGAATGTCTTTTACTTTTATGATGTTTTAAGAAGGAATAGCTCTGGACAATTGACTTAAAAGGAGATCAAAAATATATACTTAGGGCTTCTCAAGTTTGTGTTATAAAGTTTTTTGATAATTGGCTTTACAATACATTTTTAAAATCAAGATTCAATTAAATGTGAACGTTTTAAACAAATCCAGAAGAGTTAGCATTTGAGATGGTACAGAAATGTTTTTTTTAACTAAAACAATCCAGAAAATTGTAAATCTTCCCTTGTACCCTTTCCAGTATCTGACCATTCAAATTGTAAATCTTCTTAATCCTGCTTTCTTCTTTATACTTGAATTTAATGTATCATCTTTACCATTTCTGTTTGCTAACAGGAAGTAGCAACACCAGCAAGTATTTTGGCAGCGTAGACTCTCTGGAGCACGACCCAAAGGCCAAAGCCAAGGCGAAGTCGCGAGGTGAAGGCGGCTGCGACGCTCAGGGCAAAGTGTCCACTCAGGGCGATGAAGACCACTTCATCAAATACGTGCTACAGGAGCCGCTGTGGCTGCTCATGGCCAACGCAGACGACAAGGTCATGATGACGTACCAGGTCCCATCCAGGTCAGAGAATCACTTTACATCGATTATACACTGAATTATGATTATAATCTTTATATCGAGCTACGCGATGGGCAGAACAAACAGAAAGTGATACAGAGATGAATACAATCTGTAATGGTTCAGTCCAAGATTGATGGTCAAAACGGAGTGGGAAGAAGTAAGACGTATTTTAACCCACCCCAGTGTCAGTGGATGTTTTAATTGTATGAATTTTAGAAGAAGCAATATCTCATTTAAGTTTAATTGTCCCTGGAGTCGTATTAATCTTAATTTACACTTGTTACATTAATCCATTAATCCAACGTTGTCTTCTCTGATCACTCAAAAATGTTCAGTTTGCATTTTGCCCAGATTGTTGCGTCCCAAGTAAAAATCTGGACTTCTCCTGCACAGTTTTTAAGTCCATAAATCATCAGTGGACTCTTTCTGCAACCAAACTGTGTTCACAACAAACACATGGCTCTATTAGCACCATTCACGTTGCCTAAGGACTTAATTTATTTTCCCATTGTTCATTCCCATTGCTGACAGCAGAGGGAGCTCTAATGCCTAAATGCCTAATTGGAAAGGTGTAGTTTATAAAGCCTGTTTTCCAAATGCGGACATTGCTTTAATTTAGAAAATGTAAAATACTTATCCCAAGGTAACCAAAAGCATGTTTCAAAGCCATAAGAATCTATAATGTGTATTCTTTAACACTAAAATCAGACTTATGATAAAAACACTCATAGGGGCAGAAGGGCACTCACCCACAGCCACCGTGACGTCTATTTGAAGATAGTTCTCCTTTGGTTCACAGGGACATTCAGAAGGTTTTGCGAGAGGACAAGGAGCGGTTACGGCACATGCAGAAGAGCCAGCCTCACTTCTCCTCGGAGCAGCGCAGAGAGCTGGTGGAGGAGCATCCCTGGATGAGGAGAGGAGGTCTGCCAGCAGCCATCAATGTTAAGGTATGGGTCCACATAAATATAAACGCATACTGTCTTTTATGCTGTTATTTTGACATGTACATACCAAGGAGGTGTAGTGAGTAGTGAGGGCGTCTTAGATGCCTCTTTCTTCAGTGATAATCAAGTGGTGATATTTTTAATTTATCCAATAGGGGGCAGTATTGGATTTAAATTGCAACAGCTGTACAGGGAACTGGATAAAGTTCCCAGATCTTGCGTTGCAAATATCCCATCTTGTGATTTCAAATAGGAAAACGTTGTGACTTATCATTGTTTATTAGGAATTAAAAATATGAAATTGCTCATGTGATCCCCAAATCAGCCCATAAACAAACTCAAAGTCTAAGGAACACATCTTTACATGTGGAAAGAAGTAATGAAATACAATTTATCATAGTTTAAATAAAAAAAAATAATATATTTTTTTTTTAGTTTTTAGTCAACCATAAAATATATAAACTAAAACTTGATTAGACAAGAATTGGTTTACTAAATAAGTCAAATGCAGAGGGTAAGTGTATCTTAACCCTAAATCTTAAAAGACTAGAACTACAATTAAATTACTTTGCAATTCAGGTGCCAGTGTCAGTGTTGCCAAGTTAAAATTCCTCACACTTTCTGACATACTTAGCACATTTTCATTTATTGAGCAAAGTTAATAGCGTCTAATATTTCTTTCTTCCTCGCCGTAGGAATGTGTGTACTGTGAGGAGTCCGCAGCAGCCCCCATAGAGGAGGACATGCCCGATATGGACATGGGTGAACTGGGGGAAGAACTGAGCCAAGAGGCCAGGAACCCCCAGAGCCAATCAGAGGAGTCGCAGCCTCAGCCCGACTCTGGCTCATGAACTTACCGCCAACTGCCAACGGGGGGCGCGCGGACCAACTTTAGCCCCCCGCGCTTTTACGTGCACAGGTCCACAGTTAGCGCAGACTGGAATGACTGTGGGCCGACCTCTTGATCACTTGAACTTTGAAAAACGTGATTGCGCCGAGGAAGTGTTGCTGGGCGTGTCTGTGTGTAAGGGGTTGAACTGCTGTTTCTGCAGTTTTTAATTCGCCCACTAGGAGGCAGCATTTCTGTTCCTGCAGCTCAATCCCACTCGGTCAATTTCCCTTCAAAACCACAAGGGCAAAACATTCAGGAGATTATCTTTACAATATGCACGTGCTGTTTGAAGTCTAGACACACTAGTAAATTATGGTATTGTTATAAATATCTATATATTTTATTACAGAAAGGAAGCTTTGCCCACTAAATGTTGAATTACTTAACTATGATCTGTAACTTTGTCTTGTTCAACCAACAGGCAGTTTTATCTTCAGTGTTTTATGATTGGACAATGGAAGGAAGGACTTTTTTAAATCCACTTTTCGCATTTTTGGTGGATCTGCGCAAAACAGACCCTACACTGTAACAAGGAGACAATTTTATTTTTTTAATATTTTTTCTATATTTAAAATTAAGGTAGATAATTTATGCCAAAGCCAAATTTTGTGAAATAGTATAGTATACTAATACTATACTATACTATACTATACTATACTATACTATACTATACTATACTATACTATACTAATGTACTATAGAGATTCAGTTTGCTTCAACATCAGCCAAAAACGTTTATACGTTTTGTTTTTGTGAGAAATATTTCGTTTTTCACTGCTGAAAACCAGCATTAACATAAATTAAAATTACTTTTCAAAGCTAATTGACAAATCATAGCGTGGCATTTGAACACGGCGAGGAATTATTACAGATATTTTTAAATTTGGATGTATTAAAAACTTTCTAGGACACTTTAAATAGAAAAATAGTTTTACATATAAAGTTATTCCTTTAGCACTTATTTAGGGACGTATCCTACTTCTGTACAATGTTTGAGGGCACATCACCTTCTGTGGCAGAATGATGTTTAAAATGAGCCAGTCAAATGTGCTTACTTCAATGTGTTTGTTTTCATTCTTTAACTGTACGAACAGTTGCAATAACAGAACAACAGTAGCTCACGGGGGACTGTATTACTAAAGTATGCAGAGTATTTTTGACCTTTTTGTGCATGCATTTTTCAATATTCCTCCCCCATTTATTTTATTTTTACATGAATTTCAGTACTGAAAACTGTGATCGGAAATAGCTCTATAAGTTAAAGTCAAAGCTGGGATCAACTGCGGTGCTAAGGCGAAGGGACGGTCGTGGCCGTGAATGTAACAGACTGGACCAATCGTTCGCTGGCTCGATAGTTTTGTCGTTGTCCAAATCTTTTTTTTTTATTATATTATTATTTCTGTCTTTTTGTGTTGTATGTTTTTATTTTATTTTAGTGTGACAGGAGACAAATACTACCTCTAATAATAACTCTTTTGGTCCTGTTACTGTGATGGTTGTTTTTAATTATGGTCCGTGTGTGTGGGCAAAACGCAATGGACAGACGGTTTGTACTTTTTGTGATTCCAGTTTGAGATGGGACGCCTTTTACCATCTTGAGTAGCTATTCCTGTCTGATAGTTCGTTTCTAATTCACTTTCTCATGACCAGCCTCCGGAGCTCACCTTGTGTATAGAACGCACACTTGGATGTATCCAGACTAAGAGGCTAAGATGGCAATGCTGCAGTTTTCACGCCTTATCACAGAAGGGAGCTGGACTACACATTACGGTGTTGTTGTTGGAAGCACTTATAAATGCAGACATGATATTGGCCTGTAATGTAGTTTATGGGCGTGTAAATTTGTCTCCTTGCCACTGTACAAGTCTGAAAAAAACTAAAGTATAAATATATAAGGGCACACGTGTGCTCTTTTTGTAGGTGAGATGTGTTTGAGGAGTTAAACCAATGTTGTAATAAAAACAGAAATGCTTTTAAATGTTGTGTCTTTCCATTTATTCAGTTTCTAGATTCAACAGCATTAATTAGGTTATAAAAATGAATCAGAAGGACAGTGTAAACATCAGTCGTTACCATGAGTGACAAATACATAATTATATTTTTGACCAATGGTGTTATTCAGTAGCCATATATTAAAACTGGCGCTGTGTGAATTCTTCAGTTTTAGTATTTGTTTAAGTTAAAGGTGTACTACTCAAGTTTTCACGTGGAGAGTCCAATACCTGCTTGGCTCCATGGAGAAGTTATTGGTTTGCCTGAAATGTTCCACACTACGGCATTGAACCTATTCATTTTAGCATTTATTCCATTAAATATCTTTTATTGCTCAAAAATGCCTTGAAAAACATGAATTCTCATTGTAAGCGGGCTTGCCTCTCCAGAGATCTGACCTTCTTGGAGAGGGGTAAGGTCAGTGCTATACTATGGAATATCACGGGCAAAGTGACGACATTTCAACATCAGAGCAGGTGGCCGGCCCTGCACCAGAAAAGTTACATATTGCACGTTTAAAGTCAATTTTTTCCTGTTATAAACCTGGATCAGATCTGGTGGTACTTGGAAGACCAACTGTTTTACTATGTGGTTGTTAGTGTGAAGAGTCAGAACTATACTTATATAGGTCTTGCATTAAAAATAGGGGATAACTGAGGATAGTAATAGTATATTGGCACTTTAAACTTTATTCAAACGTTTCTTTTATCCTCTCCAACAAATGCAGTTAAATGTGTAATGATATGACAAGGGGAAAAAACATAAACTACTTTGCAGATTTCAGTTAGTGATCTATGTTATAATGTTGTTTCCTCATCAAAAACATACCTGGAGTTGTGTTTCATTCACACATGTTTAACACACATATCCTTCATATTTAGACTGAGTTCTTCTCTCAAATGGAAAACACTCTGTTCCACCTTGTGATGTCACGTGGTAATACGGCGCGGCAATACATGCTTTTCTGTGTTTTTAAAGTTCACACGCCTTCACTAGAATCATTTGGATCATTTCAGCCCTGGAATATCTAATTTCCGCTGAACAAAAGGTAAAAAGGTCGCTGTTCATTTGAAAAGTACCGCGTCATGACATCACAAGGTGGAACAGAGCGTTTTAAGCCTTGGAGATGTAGACAGACTAATAATAAAGGGTTACTCAAACATGTGTGAAGGAAACAAAACACAACTTTAGGTATGTTTTTGAGGAGGTAACAACATTCTAACATGGCTTAAGACTCGGGTTTGCGTAATATAGGACCTGTAATGACCTTTAACGAGATGATTATTACACAGTAGTAGTAAAAAATCTTGGTTGGCTTGTAACATTTGAAAAAAGAATTGCCACAGTAGTGAGAAAACAGCAGTAGTATATAGACTACTACTACTACTACTACTACTACTACTACTAGGGGCAGTGTGGCAGTTGTAGAAGTAGTAGTAGTAGTAGTTACATCTCATAACTGTATATAGTGGGAGTCAATGGGAGATTTCCGGACAGATATGTTTTGTACATAGTAGCGTATTTGTCCAATAATATAACCAAGTGTAAAATATTTAATAATGCACATTTTTATTTGAAATTACTAAATATTTCATATATTTTGAACATACTTCCTCTATTAAACATTTGAAAAAGAGTTTTCAAAGCGGCCGATGAGTAAAAACAATATCAAAGCCGACACAAAAGCCGTGGGCCCCTGCAGCCGACCCTCTCCCTCACAGACAGTTGGTTTTCTGCTTGGATCAGGCCGGGGCTCCCCTGGGATCCGGTCCAGGGCCATATGCTCCGATCTGCACCGTTACATCTCCGCCGCTCTCACGCCAACTGCTGCACGTCTCTGACCTCTGACCCCGGGAATCAGATGCTGTCGCTGGGTCAGAAAAGCACCAGGGTGAAACTCCTCCTAGTGAACAGTCTGTGCGATTGTCTAATACCGAGAGAAAACGATTCAGGTGATGGGGTCAGAAAATCATCTGTTCCAACGCACTGGCCAGAGTATTCCCACTGTCGTTAAGAGCTGGAAATGTTAATGAGTTTTATAATAAGAAAACAATGGCTTCAAGGCCGTGTGATATATGTGGGTTTAAGGGCTTTTTTTCTTGGCATGTACAATCTCATACAGTTGTGTGTTAAAGTTGTATATTTGTATACAGGGAACATATAGTGAGCATGTTCCACACTCCAATCACTCCATCCAACACACACACGTTACCGCCACATCATGTGACATCACGGTATAAGAAATGACAAATTTCAATTGTATGAATTAATTCTATGTTGAATTATGAATGTTGAAAATAATAAATTATACTATATAATAATTTATATTTGGTGACTGAGTGACTAGCACTCACGCTTCACAGCAAGAAGGCTCGAGGTTCGAGGTCGTCTGGGCCTTTCTGTGTGAAGTTTGCATGCTCTTCCTGTGTCTGGGTGTGTCTAATCTGGACGCCTTGGTTTCCCCATCAACCCATAACATACACCATAGGTAAGGTCATCCTGATCAAGAGCAACAAGATCACAGAGATGGATCCCCGAGCCCTGCGCTGTGGTGCTACTGCTCAAATTTTCCTACAGGGACAATAAAGTGCACCTTAACTCTTCAGTTCTGCTGGACATTATCTCCAGTGACACAATTCAACCTTATTTTGTACCTGGACAAGTGAAGGACTATACAGACCCCAGTATATTTAAGTCGCTTTTACCTGAGCATCTGTGACTCGTGCACTGTACTAGTAACACTATGTAAACCACTTCACATTCAAAGGCAATGAGTTTACTTTTGTTTTTGTTTGTTTTTTGACCCACCACAGTCCCAGCAAGTGTGCACGCATCACATTTAGACCAAGAAAGGAGTGAAAATTGGGGATATACTTTTTCAGACCTGAGCGTGTATTTTCAGAGCTGTAGTGCAGTACTTTTTCAGACCTGAGCGTGTGTTTTCAGAGCTGTAGTGCAGTACTTTTTCAGACCTGAGCGTGTGTTTTCAGAGCTGTAGTGCAGTACTTTTTCAGACCTGAGCGTGTGTTTTCAGAGCTGTAGTGCAGTACTTTTTCAGACCTGAGCGTGTGTTTTCAGAGCTGTAGTGCAGTACTTTTTCAGACCTGAGCGTGTGTTTTCAGAGCTGTAGGGGTATACTTTTTCAGACCTGAGCGTGTATTTTCAGAGCTGTAGTGCAGTACTTTTTCAGACCTGAGCGTGTGTTTTCAGAGCTGTAGTGCAGTACTTTTTCAGACCTGAGCGTGTATTTCGCCCGCTCCTGTGCCCCCTGATAACCCCAGACTAAACCCTGCGTGGAGCCCTGTCCCAGAGGCCTTTGTGAACCTGAGCCTCCCCGTATCTCTCTGTCTCTGCTTTTGACACTCCTCTCTCGTCAAATGGTCCCGGGCTTTGATCACATGTTCCGTCCCGTTCACATTTCAAAAGAGCACTGACGACGCCGTTCACACCCTGGACCGGTGCGCCCCGCCCCCCTCCACTGCGCCTCTCCTCCGCCCACTCTACGGAGTCCCATACGCTTGTATAGGACCGTCCTACACGAGCACCGCTGGAGGTCTGCTAGTTTATGGAAAACAGCTTTGTAATGTACAGAACAGAAGAATAGAACAGGAGAGAAGCCTACAGTAGTATGTTAATTAAAAATAATGTTACTCAAGTAGAAGTACAAAGTAGTGGTCCAAGCAAGTAAGAGTAAAACATATACGAGTGTACTGTCTGGACACGACATCTGATTTAGAATTTGAAGTTAAAATGAGAAATGAGAAGTGCAAGAAACACAAATATTCAAAAACGATTTAATATTGTCACCGTAAGGCTTTAGTAGTAGCAGTAGTAGTAGTAGCAGTAATAGTAGTGGTAGTAGTAGCAGCAGTAGTAGTTGCATCACATCAGTATATGGGCTCACTGTTAAATCGGCTGGCCCCCCCCAATAATGGGGGGTCAATAAGGGGGCTGCCACTCCCAAATAATGGAGTGTCAATAGGAGCTTTATGGCTAAATAAAGCTTAAAAAAATACATTTTTTAATCCAAGGGGCCCAGTATATTGAAAAAAAAAAATGAAAAAAATAATACTCTTACTCTTTTACTAATTACTCTTTTAGTTTGGGTTGAAATAACTAAATATTTCACATTTTGAACACACTTCCTCCACTTTCCCTCAACAGTAGCAGGCAGTTATTGAGGTAGGAAGTTCCGACCTGTTAGGTAGTATTTTTATATGATCTAAACTTCCTCCCCGAGCCTCTTGTCCAGGATCAGTCTGGGCTTCGGAGCTGAGGAGGGGCAGTTCCAGACACTCGGAGACAGGATGTCCCACCCCCGTGACGGGCCGTTCACCACATCAGAGGCGAGAGGAGCCACACGTTGGTTAGGTGTGACTCTTTTAAGTCAGGAGGCTGCTACAACATTTCCTGTCATGTTTTCAGTACTAAGATCTAAACCCTATGAGTATGTGGTTTATACTGGGGGTGGACAATGAGACAGAAATGGATGGATGTGTTTATCTTGTGTGTGTCTTATCAGGTCATATTTTTAAAATCAGTTAAAAGTGTTAAACTGCGCTAAAACGAGCCTGTAATTGTCCAGGATGAGGCGTGAGCATCAAAAACCATAGGACTGTATTACCCACAAAAGTACAGAAATGTCACTCTGTGTCTCTTTTGTTTGAAATCCTGCAGTGCATTTGAACTTTTCATCAAGTTTTGCAGCTCTTGTTTATAGTGTTTTCCTTTTATTGTAAATTTGCACCAAGAAACGCAATGCCCACCTTTATCTGTAAGTGAACGCTTTTTGCTCAAAGTTGATTTGCACAAAACTGTAAAAATAAGTTAGGAATTAGGCACGTCTGACGAGTGACAACCTCCTCATGCTGACGGCTAGAAGACTAAAAGCATTTTGTTATGTTGCAGATACATAAAATAAAATGTTGAAGGTTCTGAAATAGGAAAATGTATCATAACTTAATATGAAATAACCGATTAGACCTCTGCCAAGGCGCTGTTCCTGTCCTGCGATGGTCCAGAAACGATTTGGCTCCGTGCACAACAGCGCCCAGCAACCTCGCTGTTAGCGTCACTACTTCCTGTCCAATTGTATCTCTATGAAACTTTTGCCGAGTCACATTAAAATGAATAAATATTTAAAGATCAGGCAGTGGACGGGGAGCTGCGGGCGGATGTCACTGACAGCAGGTTAAAAACTACGCAAATAAAATGAATGCTTCACCGGAGGAAACTTCTGTGTTTGGAAAGAGACATGTTTGTGTCTCAATGCTAACGCTAATGCTAATTTTGAGGCATAATAAATATTAAAGCAACACCACAAACTGAAGTATTCGACATATAAAAATAATAATGTGTATTTTAATGATTTTAATTTTAATAGGTTGTTTATTTTATGATTTCCAATTTCAATAAAAGTGACTGTTCGCTTTATGCCAAATTAAATTAATACTTTTAGTGTCTAAGTGTTTTGAACCGTATAAAATATTCAATTTAATGCGCTATTTTGTTTTTATTAGTCTGAGTTTTTCTGGTACATAAATAAACCCTTATTAGCACCTGGCACATTTAAAGGGCCCATATTACACTATTTTCTGATCTATGTTATAATGTTCTTTCCTCATCAAAAACACACCTGGAGTTGAGTTTTCTTTCATTCACCCAAACCCTGCACATTTACGCTGAGTTCTTCTCTCAAACTGAAAACGCTTTGTTCCACCTTGTGATGTCATGCGGTAATACAGGAAGTGCTCCACTGTGTTTTCAAACTACACACACCTTCACTAGAATCATTTGGATAATTTCAGACCTGGAATCGTTAGTATCTACTGAACTAAAGGTAAAAAGTAGCTTGAAAACTGCCACGACATGACATCACAACGTGGAGCAGAGCATGTTGAGCTTTGGAGATGTAGACAGACTAATAATAAAGAGTTACTCAAACATTTTTGAATGAAACAAAACATAACTCCAGGTATATAGGACCTTTAATTAACCTTCCACCGTATTATGTCCATTACCTAATTCTAAAAGACAAAAGACAAATGCACAGATTGATGGAAAATGAGGCAGAACAGCATTTAGATTAAGCTACATTATTTTATTATATAAAATTGGTGCATAATATACTGTAAAACATTTCTAAACGATAAAAACATTACAACATAAAACAGTCTTTTTTAGAACGCTACAGGTCCGAACAACTACAGACCCTTAGAATACAGAATACAATTGACATATTTATATTAATAATAATGAAAGGCAAATAATGTCTAAAAGAGCTTTTATCACACAGAGATTATGATATATACACAATTATAATACAAGTGACTTCAGTATTTCTTAGACCACCATTCAACCAACACTTGCACTGTGGGAATTTTACTTCATTTGAAAATATTCCGGAGTCTTGAAGAGTTGAACAGTGCGTGGATTCAGATATCAGTTCATAGTGGAAAGTTCCAAAACATGACAGAACGCTTCTTTCTTTGGGCATCTGGATGAGTTTTACGAAGTCGATATTTCAGAAACAGAAATGGTCAGCGCTTGTGTTCGACAGAGTCCAATTTGAGTCTCGATAACTGCGTCGAAGCCTCTCCAAAACTGCAGTTCTCGAGTGGCGTTCCCAGACTTTAGCGGCCAGTACTATCCGAAAGGTTCCGCGGTAAGAACAGTGGCGAGACAGAGACCGTAACTGCGTGTAGGAAGTGGAGCGTTTCTTGTCCAATCCAACAGTCAAATCGCTCAAACGGTTGAAGACGTTGTCAAAATACACCTTGCATGTATTTATCTCAGTATATTTCTCTATATTTGAAGTGTGCAGTGGTCATAATGTTGTATCTGATCGGTGAACTGCTGTCTTAATAGTCCATAGTCCATTTTTTCCATTCTCTTCACCAGGGCCTCCACATTGACCAGGGGTACGCGACCGTCGGCTGCCCCTCCCGACCCCCTATGCTTTCCGTAGAGCTCTGGTTATGCTCGCTGTCCGTCTCGTCCAGGTCGGAGCACAGATCTTCGCTGGAAATAGTAGAGGGCGCCGGGGATAAGGCCGACACCGCGCTCCTCCCCCCCGGAGACGCCAGCACGGACGAGCAGAGGGAGTCTGGACTTGTTCCGTTGGCCCATGCACCGCCACTGCTACTACTGCTGCTACTACTACTGCTACTACTACTACTACTACTACTACCGCTACTGCTGCTACAGCTGCTACTGATGCTGCTGTTGTGGGTATCAGATATGAGGTCCATCACGTCTTGCAGGTGGTCTTCGTTGAGGGGCATACACTCCAAAAGGTGGTTGAGGAGCTCGGCCGCTACCGTCGCGTCGATCCCGGGGCAACTTGAGACGAACATGTGGACCTCGTGCATGCACTGGATGTAACCGGCCGCGAACCGCTCACTCGCCTCTCTGTTCATCCTCTCAGACTCTGCAGAAGAAGAAAACGGGGAAATAATTAGTCGGTGACAGTTAATTAACGTCTTCTGCTAAATGCCAGTTGGTGTAATCCCTTATTTGTCCAGGAGTGATCCATGGGAGAGAAGGTAGTTTTAGAATCTGAGATGTGTTGACTGCCGTTGGAAGTCTATCTCCATCTGAAGATACTGGTCTGAGGAGCTAGAACTTCTATAAGCAATTGTGAAATGGACAAAAAGGAAAGAGACAGCTGAAACGTGCGCAGATCTACACTTAAATGTATCTTGGGTAACACTATCAAAGTCAATAGTACCACTTCCAAAGTCATCTGGTAAATGCTTTGACCATTCGACCATATTTTTATAATTGCAATAGGTGAATGAATGTACAAAAATGTACACAGTTGGGACACAAAATAAATGCAAATAAAAGTAATAGCGCTCTTCCAAGGCACTGATCCCAAATTGCAACTGTAAATAAATATGTTTCAGATCTAGAATCGACTATGGAATCAGTTCCACGGTAAAGACACTGATCCGCCAAACCACATGAACAAACTGCACGATATAGAAACACATCCGTCTTGTAGTTTCTATCCCAAAATGGAAGGCCAGTGAGTGTACATTTTGTGCCGGTGCCATGAAGCTGGCGAGGGCTGCCGAGGGAACCAGCTAGAGATACAGTAAAACCGACCTCAAATCTACAGAAGCACTGGTGGTGTGTGAACCATTTGAACTCGACTAAAGCTTTTCCAGATAAATGTTATTCATTCACCTTGATTTCTATTCTTCAAAATGTCCTCAACCTTTTTCACTGTGAGCTCCAGCACCTCTGCGTTCTCCATTTTGGCGTGAAACTGCGAATAAATAAAACATGTGATATAGATATTCAGACTGTTTGCTGTTTGAGACACGCAAACGCAGTGAGGGGGCACTGTACTCACGTCCGTGTCCGCCAGCAGACCACGAAGCTCTTGCAAACTCTCATTGATGCGAGCTCTCCTCTTCTTTTCCACTAACGGTTTCCTAATCTGCAGGAACAAAACGGCAAATTATTATAAATGACAGCTGGAAGGTCATTCAGAACGCACGTCT
>KN486619.1:30624-43114 GCA_000787095.1 Periophthalmodon schlosseri
TGGGGAAGCGGAACTGGGGGGGTGCGCTGGGGGAGCTGAACCGGGGGGAGCTAAACTGGGATTACATATCACAACCATACCTTTACTCCATATATAGTATAGTATAGACTATAAACTCGTACCATGCCAACAACAAATGCTGCCAAACTGCTCAAAGAATCCTGAATTCTGGTACTTCTGGTACTACTGGTCCTTTACTGAACCAAACACCTGGCAATTCAGGTCTTTGATGAGGCCCTAAAGTCACACGCTGCTATCTCTGACAAACTTTGCTCCCAGTTTCGCCCCATATGGTGTATTTAAGGTGCATGGGTGGGGCATGTAGCGCAGCAGATAAGGGGCCATGTTGAGTAACCCAGTGAAGGAGTGAGATATGGTTGTGTCATAACACGTATTTGGTGCTCTGCCCATCCCTATGTTATGGCGCAGTCCTATCTAGGATTAAAGGTTTTCCTGGAGAACTTGACTCTATCGGGGCACGTTTATCGACGAGAATAAAATATGTTGGGAACTGCATTCTCGTGAAGTGCGAAGGGAATTATCAGAAGTAATTATAGATAAAAAGAGGTCACAGAGGTGAAATAAGTGACTGAAGTCGGAGCACGTACCACCCATGGGGACCCCTGTCAGAGTAAACCAATAGCAGTCAATGAATAACTTGGCACACATGTTGGTTAACACGTTTAAAGGTCCTATACAGTATTACGCAGAGTTGACTCTTGTGAGCTTATTTAAGCCGTGTTACCTCCTCAAAAACACACCTGGAGTTGTGTTTTGTTTCATTCACGCATGTTTGAGTAACACTTTATTATTAGTCTGGCTGCATCTCCAAAGCTCAAAACGCTCCGCTCCACCTTGTGATGTCATGATGTGGTAGTTTTCAGGTTAACAGTGACGGGCAATTCTAGAGCTGAAATCATCCAAATGATTCTAGCGAAAGTGTATAAAGTGACACATGACGTCACAAGGTTTTCCATTTGAGAGGAGAACACAGTCTAAACACGTGTGAATGAAACAAAACACAACTCCAGGTCTGTTTGTGATGAGGAAACAACATCAGAACATAGATCAGAAAACGGCGTATAACGGGCCCTTTAACTAAACCATGGACATGTTAAACTAGTGGACCTTTCGCAACACCCCAATGCAGACAATAGCCCATTATGTTGTGTTAGGAAATTTCGATTGCGCAATTCTCAAAAGAGTTTGGTGATAACTTGAAGCCCTGCAATTCTAAGTAATTATATTAAAAGTAGCTGTTAAAGGTGCAGTGTGTACTTTTTTCTGGGGCGTTTACTGCTTATTTGTCTCCATAGAGTTGTTTAGCTTGGGGTGTTTCACAATGCGGCATTATCCGTCTTGCATTTATTGAGTTTACAGTTTTTTTTGCTAAAATACCTTAAAAAAAACATCAGTTCTTACTGGGTGGGGTGGGCTCGCCTCTCCGCACATCTGACTTGGAACTTGGCCTCGTGGCATCGCCTTTTCCTTGGAGATACACAGGTGATGCCAATAGCGCCGGTATTTTATAAGCAGCTAGATAAAAGTTAAAAAAAGACAAAGACTTAAAATATTCAGTTCTTCATTCTTCAGAAACGGAGTCATACCATTTTATATTTGATTCACATTTATCAGAGTCACATTGACGTCATGGCTCTCGGTGCCGTGAACTTGCGGTAACCGTGGTGACTCTTTCTGTGTAATAAACGTGACGCAGGCGGGGCCGTGCTGGATGCTTTAAGTGTGTTGTTAATCTTTTATACCGTTTGTAAAATATGACACATTTATGAGATCATTCTGCTGCCTGCCTTTAAAATCACAAGACCTGTTTTTTAGTCCACTTAGAATTGGACTGACTCACGGAGATTGATTTTAAAAGGAAGTTTACTTTGGGAAGCTAATAATTTGGGGAAATGTGCTTTAAAACGTGACCAGTGTAATATATGCGCTTATGTAGGTGTGTCTATTGCACTGAACGACATACAAAAAACATGGGTCCTTACTGTGAGCGGGCTTGCATCTCCACAAACCTGACTCTTATTTGGCCCGGAGGAGGGGCTCATCCTGCTTGTTTCCATGGAAATGTTCCTTTGGCTACAGGCTTCCACCATATGACATCAAACATATCTATCTCCATGGAGAATGTTCCAAAGTACGGTTTTAACTTTCTGTATCCATGGAATCGTGCAGGTGACGTGCCACCTCCAGGAAGTTACATACTGTACCTTTTTAATATAACGTAATAAGCCTGATAAACGTGCGCCTCAACTGTGTTCATAATTTATACTGTTAAAATAAGACTGGGCAATTAATCCATTTTTAATCGAGATTCAGTCGTTTCTAATCGTCAGTGATCGTCTTGTGTTTATATTTGAGTGGTCCACAGCCAATCCTCCGTCAGCAAACGCAGACGAAGACCTCGGAGGAAGCAGCTGGACTATTTTTTTGCCTTAAAATCTAGTTTATGTTCAAGAAATCAATATTGAAGCCATTTTATTTTGTTTTTGAAAAGACAAAATCCAGTCAGAGAATCAAGATCGATCAACATGTGGAGAAAAAAGTGTTGATTTTTTTGCCCATGTGGCTCAGCCCTAGTTAAAACTGTACGTATTATTACAGTGAGAAGATTTGAAGTATTCTTTCTAAGGTTGTTAAAAAATATATCAATACCCAGATACTAAATGATACAAAAACTACTGGAACTAGATCATTTCAACAAGTATTGACAAAATTTGATGTAACGCTTTAGAATGGTCTTCATCTATATGTTTTCAAAATCAAAATGGATATCGAGTATTTTCCTTATTATCAAAATCAACTGTAAAATGTCTGTTCGCTAACTCCCCCTCACCGTAGTTACCCGATATAAACTTCAGGTTAGACATTAATTAAATAGTCTAACAACAGGAGTTTTATATCTTTGACTGGCTACAATTTTTGTAACGATTTCCGCCGCACAAACTGCTTCACCCACATTACACCTTTGAGTCGTAAAACTTCACAATGTGACAAGTCTTTAATGGCTCGTTACTGTTTCAGCTGACGCCTTACGTGGCCTTGATCCAGATCTGTGTCAGACGGAGCAGCAGGAGTTGGCGTTAATGATTATTTGTGTATAGGCGGCTTCAGAATGATGAAATATCGGCACGGTTGCTGTAGCAATTTAACATTTAAAACAAAATATACTGTCTCTCGAACGGTAAAACGTCCTCAAAATGGCGCCAGGAACAGAATGCTGAAACACACGTATAGCTGTGCTAGTTAGCGTAGTAATAATAGGTTGCGTTCACGTGTTAGAATTTCATGATGTAATATATTCAGATGGAGGGCAGGGGCCTGTTTGACTCTATGTGAGATTTAGGAGTTTTTGAAGGGAAATATCCAAACTTATGATCTACAAATGTTGAACCTTATCTTTATTTGTTAAGAATTCGCTCCACAAACCATAGCCATATTATAAAGCCATATAAATCTTCTGGCTTTAAGTCTTTTCAACTGACAACAACCACGTTTTGGGTTGAATAATGGCACCAGTGTTTGAGGCTATAAGGAAAAAAAAAATATTTCCGCTGACTCACAGAGAAGATTTGGAGCTTTGTGGTAGTTTTTGTTTCATGTGGCTTGACCCAGCGATAAAAAATATATATTAACTACAAAGCAGGTCAACGAAACTGGTTAAAAGTTCCAATACATAATGACAAATAAATAAAACAGAATGTGCGTCGCTGATTTCTTGTCGTGGTCTGTTTCCGCAGGTGGACTGGCTGCTGCCCGGTTGTCGTGGTAACGCTCCACCTTCACGATGCCTTTCCCCTTCGGCAAGTCGCACAAGTCCCCGGTCGACATTGTGAAAAACCTGAAAGACAGCATGACGGTCCTGGAGAAGCACGACATCTCCGACAAGAAGGCAGAGAAGGTTAATAGAAACGCTGTAGAATCAAAATTTGAATAGTCTTAACTGGCAAATCGCAAAGGCTGCAGTTATTTAGGAGACGTAATGTTCTCTGCGGGTAACGAAGTCTTTATGAGGTCCGACAGTGACCGCCCAACGCTTGGTTCTGGAAGGGAATTTCTCCATAAGCCTAGAAATATATATATTTAAAGTTTGAAGCTTGCTCAGGGCTTATGAGCCATGTGGTAACTAATGACTTAAAATCTGCATCTGAAACTTTATAAACTGCCAAATTATTCAAACATTTTACCAAATTTTAAGTAGGCCTGTCACGATTATTACTATATCGGCTTATCGTTCCATATACGAAAGCTGGAACAATATATTTTGGGGCTCAAAGTTTACAATTTCTTTGCAAAAGTGCGGAGATTTGGGGTATTTTTGTTGTAATATGACGAAATGATGATTTGAGCTGTAGAGGGTTGAATAAGCAACTTCTATGGCTAATTATCACTTCATCCTGCTGTTTATTTGTTGCAGCTCATGCCATGTTATGACACGGTCTATTTAAAAATGGTTTACAAGGATTATCTTGCATTATTGTTATTGTGTCAGTGGCATAAATTTGTTTCAGTATCGTTTATTGCAGTATAACTCTGACACAATACATCACGCTTCAAAATTTGTTACCGTGTCTAATTTTAAGTTGTATTTGGACTGAAAAAATACAGTTTTGTCTTTTAAACTTTATAGCATGCAGCATATAATTGTGTGAAATTAATGGATATTGGTCTGTAAAGGGTTAAATACCTGTGTTTTTTCAGACCTGGTCCTGGAAAAATCTCATATCGTCATGAAGGGCGTCTGACGCAAATATCTTTCATATGATTAGAGCCCGTACTGCGTCTTATTTTTACTATGTCTTCTCTCTCTCGTGTTTATACGTTGGAGCCATATGTTATTATAAGAACGTTTTAACAAAAGCTCAAACGCCACCAGCCCTGTTTGAGTTGTGGGCGGTGAGTTTGTTTGTTAAAGAAAGAAGGATTCCCCGAAGAGAAGGCATCCATTTTATCTCAAACTAAATCTTACCTTGAATCGTAATGAAATTTTAAGTTGTTGAAATTGATTACTGTGATACCATGAGGCAGGTGACGTGCCCCTAAAAGAAAAGTTACATAGAAAATAAGCTGCAAATGATTTAAATTACAATTGTTGGCTGGCTAAAGACTTGCCCCGTGTATCGATTTGTCAAATAAAAGTGGGGCGTGGCATTAGCAGGTCTCAAATCTACATGATCTTACTATACATTTTGCTCTGACGAGACAAGAAACCTAGTAAACTGCGCATTTGTATGATTAAATGACTAAACGACTACATCCCTGCTATTGTCCCGTCCCTAATTTGTATGTTTTTGCTTCTCACAGGCGACAGAAGACGTGTCCAAAAGCCTTGTGGCCATGAAGGAAATCCTGTACGGCACAAACGAGAAGGAGCCTCAGACTGAAGCTGTGGCTCAACTGGCTCAGGAGCTCTACAACAGCGGCCTCCTCAGCACCCTCATCGCCGACCTGCAGCTCATAGACTTTGAGGTGAGCGGTATACGACTATTTGACCTTATTTTTCAACCGGTGAAAGATTAGCGGAGTTCGGGGTGGGCGATATGCCAAAAGAGTTGATCTCGCAGTTTTCTCGAAGCCTGATTTATGCTCGAAGCGCCCGGGAAATTCGCGCGGCCAAATTTCCGTCTTGTCTTGTAACTACGGGGTTGCCATTTTTGATTTCTTCTATCTGCAGCGGCGTGGGCCGCGCATCTTTTAAAATATAATATTAAGAAAGTGACACAGCAATGCTCAAAGGGAGGAGTCGGAAGGAAAACGATTATTTGAGCCTGCCTCATTTCACATTTGCGATAATAGCTGTTTGTTTGTATTCACCCGATACGCAGACGAAACCAATACATTCAACACTGCTTTATAATGACGCCATTTCATGTGTTTATTCAGTTCACACACACACACACACACACACACACACACACACACACACACACACACACACACACACACACAGTCTACCTGCGCTTCTGTTTTCTGTTATAATGTTGTTTCCTCATCACAAACGCACCTGGAGTTGTGTTTTGTTCCATTCACACATGTTTAACACACAAATCTTTCATATTTAGGCTGCGTTCTTCTCTCAAACTGAAAACACTCCGCTCCACCTTGTGATGTCACGTGGTAATACAGGAAGTGCTCCGCTGTGTTTCTAAACTCCACACACCTTCACTAGAATCATTTGGATAATTTCAACCCTGGAATTGAAAGATCAACTGAACAAAAGGCAGAAGGCAGCTGTTAACTTGAAAACAACCTCCTCATGACATCACAAGGCGGAAAAGAGCATTTTGAAGTTTGAAGATGCAGACAGACTAATAATAAAGAGTTACTCAAACATGTGTGAATGAAACAAAACACAGCTCCAGGTGTGTTTTTGAGGAGGTCACAACATTACAACGTGGCTTAAGGTTCACAAGAGTCAGTTTTGTGTAATATAGGACCTTTAAATAGTACGTGGCCGGAGAATTCTTAAGTTCTCAGTTTGTGTAAAAATGGGAAACGGCAGAAGCCTCTGGACCGGTGCCGCTGAGTCCCGCTGAGTCACATTCACAGCGGCACTCAGTCAATATGTCCGAACACGTATGAATGAAACGTGCGTGTGTGTTTGTTTGAGAGCAGCAGGAGGAGGAGGTGTCGGTGCATGTGGACAAACTGGTCTCTGATGCATATGTCAGACAGAGGGGATGCAGAGACTGACTCACCTCAAAACCCAACCGTGAGTCATCGCTGCGTGTCAGCTTCCCTTCGCTGACGCCTTATCTGTGAGACTGTTAAGATAGCAGGCTCTGGTTGGACTGCGTGTGCAAGTTTTTTTGTGATTAAAAGGAATGAGATGGGGGGGAAAAAGGGCGTTTGGCTGTTTTGCTTTCCAAAAATGGAATACGTTTCATGGACACGTTGAATTGGACACTTTGGTGCCACAAATGCAACTGAATAAACGTGTGACTAACATTTATACACACACCTGCACCTGTTTTTAATGTTTTAAATGGACTTGTACTCATTTATTTATTTGTCTTGTTTGTTTTTTTTGGTTGTATTTTTCTGTATTTGAACGGGGCGCCCATGAAAAAGAGAGTCTGAGTGTATAAATAAAGATACTCGAAATGAAAAACGGCAAGATGCATAAACACAGGAATTAATGGGGAGGTGGGTGGGAATAGTTGGTAAATGGTACTTAAGTAAAAGTACTGTTACTTCAAAATAATATTACTCTACAAACTAATTAGTTCCCCAGTTAAATATTAAGAGCAACTACTAAGTAAAATCGTAAGAGAAGCTGTTTTGCTGTGACGTCTGATTGTAATTTGCAGTTAATATAATTGGAAGGGGAAAAAAGCAAAAAAACTAAAGATCTCAAGAAGCTTTTGTCACTTGTAGATTTACACACAGTGGGACGAGTAACCAAAACCTTTATTTAAGTAAGAGTCCTGCTACTGTGTAAATAGGCTGTAACTCAAGTTGGAGTAAAAATTTGATGTCTATAATCAGATATGTAAATTGTTATTATGAAGTTACTCGGGTAAATGTAAGTACTACCAACCTCTGCAGAATGTCTCCGCACAGTGTTATTTAAATGAAAGGGTTTTGTAAATTCTCTAGAGGCACCAACGTCTGTCTGTTTGGTCTGTCCAAAAAAAAATACAAAAAACACATGAGATAAAGTCCTATATATGGATATGGTGATGAAACGGCGAACACAGGAAATGTTTTGATTGCAACAGGAAGTGAGACACACCGAAAGCCACAGAAGTCAAACTTGTGATGTTTAATGAACTCTTATGCGGTTGGTAGGAAGGGCATCCGGCGTAAACATGTCCTATTATCACGTTTTATCTCGTCCGTGTCTCGTGTGAGTTTGACAAAGATGAAATTCATTTTTAGTATTACTCCTTCATTGCTACTAAACGCTCCATTACAGACTAAAATAAATGGAGAGGGTCGGATCAGTTTGGGCAGCTGTGCAAACCTATAACGCCCAGTGTGTAATATAAGAACCGCAAGACAATATTACCATGGCAACGACTCGAGAAAATACAGCCAAAGGTTCAGCGCAAAACAAACTGTCAGGTGATAGCTGATTTCGCGTTTGATAACAGCAGTATTTTCGGTTTGTGTTCATGCCTCTGTCCTTGCCAATATCTAAAAAGGACATCAGCGGTTTAGAAGGTTTGATATTTATATATTTATTTATTTTTTTTAAATTGTAAGGGTCCTTTAAGTTGTGTACATTAACCTGTTTAAAGACACTGTACCTGTCTTTAAAAATGTGAAAAATGATTACCGTATTTTCCGGAGTATAAGTCGCACTGGAGTATAAGTCGCACCAGCCAAAAAAATGCATAATAATGAAGAAAAAAACATATATTTCACATATAAATGGCATCTGAGTATAAGTCTCACCCCCGGCCAAACTATGAAAAAAAAAAAAAGTATGACTTATAGTCCGGAAAATACGGTAGTTCATGCAGTGGTCCAAAGTTATTCCGAGCATCTTGATTATTCCCAGTGATGAGTTTATAAGCGCTTTTCACAACTCCCGGGGACCAGAGCGGAGTTTTGCCGTCACGGTAAAGCTAACAGCCCAGTGATGATTTATAAGCGCTTTTCACAACTCCCGGGGACCAGAGCGGAGTTTTGCCGTCACGGTAAAGCTAACAGCAACTAGCATGCTAAAAGCGTGATTCCTGATTAACAGACAATAAAATGCATTGTTATTATTAGATGCAGACAGTACACAGCGGATATATTTTGACCTCAAGACGCGTACAATACATCTGTGCTTTTACTTTTCTCAAATATTTAGCAAAAAATCACGTACAGGGCCTTTTAATAAATGCGTGTTTCTTCTCATCTCTGCTCTCCAGGGGAAGAAGGACGTGGCGCAGATTTTTAATAACATTTTGCGGCGTCAGATCGGCACTCGGACGCCCACAGTGGAGTACCTCTGCACCCAACAGAACATCCTCTTCATGCTGCTCAAAGGGTGAGTCTCAACTTGGCCGTTGTCCTGGATACACGTTGTTTACTTTCGTTCTTTCTGTTTAAAGGTTTTTCTCTGATCTGTGTTACAATGTTGTCTCCTCATCGAAAACACACCCGGAGTTGTGTTTTGTTTCATTCGCAAATGTTTAACACACAAACCCTCCATATTTAGACTGAGTTCTCCTCTCAAACAGAAAACAAACCGTTCCACCTTGTGATGTCATGTGGTAATACAGGAAGTGCTCCGCTGTGTTGTTAAACTTCATACACCTTCACTAGATACATTTGGATGATTTCTGCCCTGGAATTGCCAGTCTCTACTGAACAAAAGGTAAAAGTAGCTGTTAACTTGAAAACTACTACTTCATGACATCACAAGGTGGAACAGAGCATTTTGAGCTTTGGAGATGTAGACGGACTAATAATAAAGAGTTACTCAAACATTTGTAAATAAAACAAAACACAACTCCAGGTATGTTTTTAAGGAGGTAACTGCATTATAACATTGCTTAAAGCTCACACTTTACCAGGCCAGGTTACAGGTAGAGCTAGATCAGTGGAAAGGCGAGCCCACTCTCAATAAAAATGCACATTTAGTCTGACTAGTTATTTCTGAGCAATGAAACCACCTGTCACTGAATAGACAAATGCAATATAATGCAAATAAATGTGATTCTTGTGTTAGTTTGAAATGTGAACTTTAAACAGTTAAAACGTATGAAAACGTTATTATTACAATCACGATCAGATAAATGTGAAACTGTTAAACCCAAATACAATCCCTTTTGAGCTAACTTTTGTGTTCAGCTCTTTTGTAAAGCAGCTTTGCGGACCAAATGTGCTTTAGAAATAAACTTCCCTCGCGTTGCCTTTTGTCCTGTTGATGTGTTTTGAACGGGCGTGTGCAGGTACGAGTCCCCGGAGATCGCTCTAAACTGTGGCATCATGTTGCGGGAGTGCATCCGGCACGAGCCTCTGGCCAAAATCACACTGTGGTCCGAGCAGTTCTATGACTTCTTCAGATACGTCGAGATGTCCACGTTCGACATCGCCTCCGACGCCTTCGCCACGTTCAAAGTGAGTCCGCAACAGTGTCGTTCGTGTAACGTTTAGGGCTGTAATCCTTTAGTTGTTTAGGTCGATGGAGGCTTAGTTGACTAAACGTTTTATTTAGATCATTAAGGATTTATATGGGACAACAGCAGAAAGAAGTGAGTGAATTCGCTGAAGATTTGGAATATTTTGGTGTTAATATGGAAAAAAAAGGCAGGAAATATGAAATACAGGGAGTAAGTGACATTCAAACGCCATAAATAGTATTAAAGAAAGTTATTAATATAGTAAGTATTTGAGCCACCATAGCCTGGACCATAGCCTGGACCATAGCCTGGACCATAGCCTGGACCATAGCCTGGACCATAGCCTGGACCATAGTCTGAAAGTCCAAATTTGTATTAGTCAACTAAACCTTTTATTCAGATTATAAGGATTTATATGGGACAAGAGGAGAAAGAAGTGAGTGCGTGACTTAGCTGGAGATCTGGAATATTTTGGTTTTCATATGTTCAATTCAATTCAGTTTATTTTTGTAAAGCCCAAAATCACAACAGCAGTCGCCTCTTGGGGCTGAACATCATAACTGATTTAACCAAGAGAAAGTTAGAAAATCAACAATGAAATGGGCAACAGACAAGCAAATGAATCAACAGAAAACAAGCTTATGGATAACTGTCCCAGAGCGCCCCCTGTCCTTAAAAGGAAAAACTCAAAAAACAGTGGGGAAAAAGAGAAACCTCAAGGAGAACCACTGGGAAAAAAGTGTAATAAAGCAGATTATGATTCACAAATTTAATCTGTCTTTATATAAATACATTCGTTCCAGGTACTTTTTTCTGAATAAATAAGTGCAGTTTGGGTCAGATCTGCTGGTCTTTAGCTGATTCCTGTCCTTGTAATGTTATTGACGCAGCCAATGTGGACATATTACTGGTATAAAACACAATTTATATGGACTAAAGTTGTATTTTTCATGTGAGCTTCCCTTTTAGATCCAAATAAACACTGTACCGGTACTTTTAGGTTGAAATAATCTTGATAATCCTGTACAATGAGATAAACGGTGGCTACGTATGCGCACGGAAATCTGATTATTGTCTGATGTCTGGACCATTAAGATAATTTAAATAACATGCAAACCACAAACACACACACACACGCACACACACGTCAGATGGACCATGAACAGAAAGAAATCAGATTTACTCACATCAGATTTTGCAGTTTACGTGTCAGTTAAATACATTTGAAGGTCCATAAACCGGACAATGAGCATTAGTTGGTGCGTATGTAAACATAGCCACTGTACAATCTGTTTCCCATCAACAGAACAGACTATGGTGGCCCCTCATAGTCTAAAATTTTCCCCCATAGTCTTAAAAAACATAGGCAAAATCTCACTTTGTTGCTCTATACATAAAAAAGTAACTACACTGTTCAAAACGACTGCTTAAATACGAAATACAGGCAGTAAGTGACACTCAAACTCCACAAAAATGATTAATATAGAAACTGTTTGTGCCACCATAGTCTGAACCAAATCTATAGAAAACATGGCTTCGTTGCAGATTTGATGGGATATTACTTGCGCATACTATTTATACATATCCCTCTATTAAGAGTTTGTGCATTTGGCCCAGCACCAACGCACATCTCCCACATGTTAGTGCCACATGAACCATCTCGCAATCTGAGGACCTCAGGGACCGGCCCCCTGCTGGTGCCCGGAGTCAGGACTAAACGTGGAGAATCAGCGTTTCAGTTTTACGCAGCTAAAACCCGGGACAGTCCTGAAGATGTGAGACAGGCCTCGACTTTGACAATGTTCCAATCCAGGCTCAGAACGGTTCTGTTTAGCTGTGGATATGACTGTTAATTTTTTTTATGTGCTGATTTGTTTGTATTGTGATTAAAACTGTTTAAATTTGTGTTTAGGACCTCCTCACGAGACACAAGCTACTGAGCGCAGAGTTTCTGGAGCAGCATTACGATAGAGTGAGTACAACTGTGGATTTTTGGCCAAAATTAGGTCTGTGAAATACGGAAAATCATAGTCGGTTTTCAAATCATTTCAAATCGGCTCTCTGCGATTTTGATATGGAAGTGCGCTGTCGAATATCAAATTACAAGAACAGGAATGTCTTTGGACGGTTGCGCTTCCTGTGCTGCGCAGCGAACCCGATCTGAGGCGACAGTGGCTCAGTTGGTAGAGCGATCCCAGGTCGGTTTGTCGATGTGAAGCGCTCAAAAGTAGTTTTCCAAAAAAGATTGCAGTGAACCAACAACAAGTGCATAGAAAGTTGACGACTATTTGGGTTTTATGTTTATAATATTACATCCGGTCGTAATAAATTAAAATACAGAGCCTCAAAGCCCCTCATGCCGCTATTATTCAGACGTTTGTATTGGCTCCTGATACAATAAACCGTGTGGGTTT
>KN486620.1:0-22946 GCA_000787095.1 Periophthalmodon schlosseri
TGTTCATATATCATGACCTTGTAGTTATTTAGTAAAATAGTCCTTTTTGTTACAACAAGGTGCTAATATTGCTTGAACAAAAACGAAATGAAAATAATTCATTAAAACCATGACCAATGAAACAGGAAACTAGTGTTGTCAAAAGTATTGAAAATCAGATATTAATCAATACTAAAACTATTATGGAAACTAGATACTCATTTGAGCAAGTACTGATACTAAAAAAAGTCACAGGACAGAAATTAACCTTTCCTGAATAGCTTTAGAATGATCTGTATCAGAACAAGTATAAGACACATAGACAAGACCACATACACTAGTATCCCTGGACGACTGAGGGATAAGGCGACAGAGGGTAATAAGAAAGTATTATAATTTAATGTTGAAAATTCTATTGTCTAAAGAAAGAGTCTTTTTTATTATCAACATGGTATCAGAATTTGTATTAAGTAGCAAGTCTATTCCCAAGTATTGAAATCGAGTTTGAAATTTTCGTGTTGTGACAGCACTACAGGACCATGTCAACAAGCAGCCAAAGCTACAGAAAATACAATTGCTAGTGTAGCATCACGCTGCTAAAGAATAAGTTACCGGAGAGTTTGGAAAGGGACTCAGAGACCTATAAATGTCAAACGAGGACTCGACAGAGGAAGACAAGAGGAGGCCTGCACTTTGAAGTAGTAGTAGTAGTTAAATCTGCTCCCAATCGATCTCTCTGTGGCTCTGCACATAAAGCAACTCTAATGCCTGCAACTCACAATCTAAAGGGAGTAGTCATGTTCTGCTGACTCTGCTGGAGCAGAGAAACATGCAGTCAGACTTTTCCCAAGAATCCCAACTCCTACCAGCTAACAGATACCACTAGAACACGAGTGACTTCTTCAGCTCTAATTTAATATACACTATTAATAGAATGGCATAGTTTTTACATTCACTAAGGATGAGAAAAAAACAATTCCCATGAGATGAGATTCGCTCGCTGAGACTGAGACAAGATTTTGACACAGTTGGGCTTCAGTTCACAATTTTGGCCTCACACTTTTTTGGAACAATGGCTTCTCAAGAAGAATGACTCATCTATGTTTAACCCTTTTTGTTAGAGCCAAATGCAGATGTGTGGGGAAAAATCCAACAAGATCATTCACAATCTTGTAGCAATTTTATCTTGCGAGATTTTATGGCACAAGATTTTGTCCCATCCCTAACATTCAACCCAACCCACAATGCACTTGTGAAAAATGTGTGCAGTGTGCAGGGCAAAAACTGATAGAGAGAAGCAGTTTTGCTCAAATTATTGTGTTTTTTTAATCTTTCTCCTTACAGCTGTCCCCATATGGAGGCAGTTTTGTGTGGTGTTTGAAGTGCCAGGTGTGATTTTGGTGTCCTGTATCGCTTTTATTAGCTGTTTCCTCTCCTTAGCACCCAAAGGACTCCCTGTGTGAGAATGTGGGTGTGATATACTGTACACACCATAGAGCAGAGGCCACACGATCACTCTAAAACTGCGCTGATCTTTGGCAGTGGCCCAGGTCCCACAGGTCATATGTCCGGTGTGTTTCAGTGTAATGTGATGATTTATAAGCTTCTTCCTGATTGGCTGGAGGAAGGGCGAGGCTATATTTTAGGAATAAAATCCAGATACCAAAGCACAAAGTTTAAGTGTGAAGTCAAAACATAAATTCAATAGGACAATACGGAACCGATATGGTTATGTTTAGCATTGCTGCATCATTGTATCCTTATAATAACCTAGATGGCAATGCAGGTTGTCAGAGTTAACCCAATTCTGACCAATTAGGCAAGACGTCTAACCCAGATTTCCTCCAGGATTTCCGAAGGGTGCGAATAATAGACGGATTAACCAGTCAGGGAAACACATGGGCCGTTAGTGTTAAAATATGGCCGCTTACAAGTAAAACAAAAAAACGCAAACATTTACAAGCTAAACTCTATCATTCTCAAGTAAAAGAAGTTCTTTGTTACAAGGATATTCATTTGACGGATCACTACAAATACATAAGTGGTTATGATTGGATTGTCCACAAACGGTTGCTGTGCGTTTGGTTCCAGGCCCTGCATTCAAACAAATGGATCAGTTAGCCCCAGAGCAGCAGTTGTTACAAAGGTGGCTAAGTGCATAAATCCATACCAGTTTTATACAGACATGGTAAAGTGGTTCACCTTAACCTGTACAAAGGTATATCAATAACACCACTGCTATTTACCTCAATGGGGCCTAAATAATTCTGATATATTTCATTATATGGGAAGTTCAAATGCTTATATCCTTTTTGCGTGAGCAGTCATAAATGTTGCAGATAAATTGGTCCGTGTCAACTCTTCCCTGTTCTGCATTCCTTCACATTTGTGATCTCCATGTTGTTTGGCTTCAGTGAGATGGATGACTCCTGCATGTATCTACAAAGCACACCTCACACTCTGCACTGTGACACGCTCCCTCGCCTGTGTTTGTGCTTAGTCTCACTTAAACATAACATTAGGGTCAAAGGGCAAAGGTTGTGACACTGGTTGAATGAACTTTTGTGTGAAATGTATTTGAAACATTTGTATAGATTGTATGTTCAAAAACGTGTTATTTATTTGGGTATAGGATGAGGCAATTTGAAGTATTGGTTGCCTGCTGTTTGCTAGATGTTTTGGGGGGTACATGGAGTGCATGGAAAACAGACAACTGATCATTCTCACTAATTTAGATTCACTGTCACACCTCACACGTGGAACTAAGTCTTTCCACACCCCTAGTCAAATTCATACAACGTGGGTTAGCATGTAATAATATATGACCCTACATATACGACTGACAACTCCCTGCTTATTTAAACTATAGGACCACAGTAGACCATTCATCTCAGCGTCTCCCCTTCACCACCCTGTGACCCAGCCATCATTAACTACAACTCCCACAAATAAATATTCTTGTGGTATCTTCTGCAGTGTTTCACCACTATCTTTGCTCATTGTAATTCTGCACACACCCCTCAGAAGGGTGTGTGTGTGTCAGGAGGGAGCAGCACGTTAGTCCGCATTTCATAGACACTTGTGTTTTGAGGAATTGTGAGACATTTTTAGTATGCACATCATACTTCTGCTTTCACAATGCGTGAGTCTTGTCCAGTGGTGCATTGTGCTAGAGCTAATCTTTGAATTTACAAGTCAGTAAGTTGTCTTTAAAGAGGTCATAAGCAAATTTGAGTTTGTATTTAGAATTAATGTTTGAGTAATCTTTCTTCTGCAATCAAGACGCCATTGCTCAAACAGCCCCTGTTTTCACCTATCCCTGGAACATGCCCCCTGCTCTGTATACAGCCTACTTAGTGCTACAACAGCCATGTCCCAGTTCAACGGCTGCATTCTTTGGCGGCTACATTTGAAGGCCAGTTGCGTCACGATTGCCGTGACAAGGCTGTCCCATTTCTTAAAGCCCACAAGTGCGGCCGACAAATGTGGCCCGCACGATCCATGCCGAACATCCTTCGCGGCCTCCTATATCCCATCATGCACCGCACGCCGCTAGTCAGATGTTCGAAAAACACGGAGCAAAAAGCTCATCCGGAGAGCGGAGAAAACATGTAAGTACACACTTTTAACTTTACGCGGTGAAAAGTCTGCTCAAACTTTCGTATTTAGACAGATTGCCAACAAACTAATCATGTTTTTACTGTTAGGAGAAAAGAAGCCCACGGGGTATCGGTAATTCATAAAGTTAAGAGGAGGAAACAACCACTTTTTCATGGCCATGGGACTAAACACTTGGCTAGTGGAGCTTGCAGGTCAGATAACACGCATTTATTTCATGTATTAATCCTAAATGGCACAGTTTAATAATGTCAAACTTTATATATTTATAAATTTTTGCATTTAATTCTGTGATTTATCTGCTTTTTACAATCCCTGAATGTTTTTAAATTAAAGAGTAAAGACCACTGTTTGGACTGGTCAGATTTATGATGGACAGTAATATAAGAGATTTGTGCTCACACAGATGTAGAGACTAGAGACCTGTGTCTGTCTGTTACTCCCATCAGAACTAATAGTATAATGATGAGGAAACTGTTTAAAATGTTTGATATTCATTTTCTTTCCTCATCTGCAGCCTCCTGTATGACAGGAAACACTGCTGGGGTCATAAAACTGGTGGCTGATAAGATGCAGGTGATGTATGAAATGGGACAACAATGTGAACCTGACCTGCTGCCAACACAGACTACTGCCACTCATTAGGTTTGGAACATGTTGCATTGAGTATTGAAATCTGAAGTAATAATGAGGACTGAAAAATGAACCATGATCAAACTGAAATCACATTTTAAATGGTGAAAATAAGCATTTCTCAAATGTGTACTATTGCTGACTTAATTTAGCTGTTTGCATTTATATAAATGGCCAGTGGATATGAATAATATTTAGGACATTCACTGTGAACCTAATTTCAGCCTAACCTGTAAAAGTTTTGCAACTTTCTTAATGTGTTTGTCATTACAGGTTTTGACTCTGTAGGATTTTCAACTGACCAAACATAAGGCCCATTATCCCACTGTGCAGCGGACAGAGCAGCGGAGTCCTCCTGGACAAGGGATGCATGATACTGAGTGGTCTTAAGTGCTTTGGGTCATGTCTCCACTGTCCCCTGTCCAGAGTCACTGAGCAGGAGGTGGTCAAGTCTGCAGAAGACCTGTGGGGCATCTATGGTTCCATCAGGGCCCATGCTGTGTGCTGCTGTCCCTTATGTGCCCTAACAGTGTAGTGTGTGCGTAAAGTTTAGGTTTAACTTCTAATTTCTTGCAGAAGTTAAAAATATTTAATTTAAATGTAGAGTAAAGGTAGTTTCTTTTAATCTTAGCTGAAGAACACTTAAACGGTTTTATCATTGAGGAAGTGGACCGTGGTAATGTTCCAATTACAGAAAACAGATTTGTACTTCACATTTGTTGAAGTGTGTGACAAGAAGCAGAATGTTTTAAAAACCAAAATACAATGTGTCTATGACGACCACTAGATAATTTGTATTTTAATTCTGTCTATACTGACTTTTGATTCACTGTGTGATGTGATGTGACAGTTATTTGATGTCTCTTTTGATAATAAGTAATTCATTTACATGAACTAAAGAATGTTTAAGCCGCAGTAATACACCTGTGCACATTTTACAAAGATAATTAGTTTGTTTTGGACTGCAAGTTTATTTTTGTACTAACTTTATAATATGTGTAGAGGGTTTAATGTTTGACTATTCACAGTATTTCCAGAAGTACCTTCTGATCGTATAAGAAACCATCTTTACTCAAAGCGAGATCTTTCATTATAAACTGACCTAATACATCTTTACCATTTATGTATTCCCTTGTCAATATCAAAATCTTACTTTAAGAATTCATATAATTTAATTGAAACTTTAAGGTCATTTAGGCTATTTTATTACAAGAACATTGTCGAATTGGTTATATTTATAGAAGATACACATACTAGGCTAAACTCAACCTGAAAAACACCAACAACTGATTGGAAAAGTACGGACAAAAACATGTTAAATTAATTGATGCAAACAAAACATTAAGTTTAGAAAAGGCTGACCTGCAGCATAGGTGTTAGACGTTAACCGGGCAATGCAAGTACTATGAAGCTAAGTTAACTAAACAGACAGACTTTATTAACATGCTGGAAAAAGATCTCAACAAATCTCTGGAGGATGTCAGACTATTCCAGTCTTCATACAAAACGTTGAGAGAAAAAGAGGCTCAAGCTACTATTTTGGAGAAAGAATGTTTTAACCTACAAACTCGGTTCAAGAAAGAATGCAGGGAGCGTGATGCTTGCCAGAAAGAATTAGAGAAAGTGTCATCAGTAGTAAAGTGCACGGCACATTTTTATTGTCAGAGAAAACCAAAACGTCCGTGCAAAAATCACAAACTGTGTGATCAAAACTTCCGTTAAGGCTGCTGATCAAACCAGTAAGAAAGTTGGGATCAAAAATGCAAATGTAGAAAAAGAGAATATGAGACCCATTCCCAATAAAAAAGGCCAAATTATTAAGGTGATAAATTTACCATCCAATGCAGTTCAAATGTCTGGAAAAGTATAATTCTAAGGCAACCAATCTTAATGTAAAAGGGAAGAAAGTTAAGCGATAAATTCTAGTGAGAAAAAGTCATTAAAGCTACCATCTGCACCTCCTATGGATACCTGCAGATCACACTGGCGAGTATCAGAACTGAATCCTATGCGTATCATCGACTAAGAAAATCAACATTCGTGCTTTAACTGCTGTTTGACTGTGCCGTTCGTTTGGGAAGGGGATGAATCATGTTAAAGCAGACTTATTATGCAAAATCGACTTTTTAGAGCTTTTAGCCATGTTGTAGTTATTTCCAGTTCTCATTTACCCACCTGAAGTTGTATTTAGAGTGATTCTTACATGTTTGAGTAATCTTTATACTCTTGTATTCAAGACGTCAGTGCTCCCCATTTTTACTGCCACCAGTATACGCCTGCTGCTGAGTAATTACTTCATTTTTTTCGTAATCTGTGGTACGTGTAGGTTTCGGCAGCATCGCATAGCTATTTTTGCACAAAAAAATTGATAGAAGCAATTGTTACCTGATTTACTTAATTATGAACCCTGAGTGAAGAACAATTTTCAGAATAAACAGTTAGCTTCTCCCACTTAGTCCTCTCACTCTGTTGTTGAAACATGACCGAAAATATGGTTTTCATCCAACTTATTGCCTCTTAAAATGTATAGGCCTATGCAAAATCATTCTGTCTCTTGTATGGTAACAGTCCCTATTGGACTGTCCTCACTCAGTCTTGATTTCCATGTCCGAAGCCAGGGATTTTCCAATTGTGGTGTTGGGGCATATAAATGCAATATAGCATGTTTCCAGTTTAATAATGGGTTTTGGGAGCTCCTCTGCTATAGACTGGTCTTGTTGAATTATAATGAGTAAAAGATGGTGCTGTGGTGTGGTCTTTTCAGTTCATCCTAACATCAAAATGTAGCACTTATTCACTCATTCTTAACCATGACTGGATTCACTTTGAAAGAAAAGCCATATTCTGGGATTATATTCTGGGTTATTTGAGGGGAGAGCCACATCAGCAAATATTTTGGATATACCAACTCTCATGACCAAATATTTATTTAAACGCATCACACACCATATTATCTATTATTGTTTCATTATTATTTACTGTATAACTGAACAAATACAATTTATTATCATTCCTTAAAGGAGACATTGTGCTTTTGTCTGCTATATAGTTATAATCTATGACACCGTGGATTATTATGTCATAATTTGGACATTTTAAATCATAATATTAATCTAAAATGACTTAATAAAAGAAACAAGTCCACTCACATCCATGTCAGAAAACTGTGGTGCTCGATGGTGCCGACAGTTAAAAATCACACTTTTGTACCAAATGTACAAAAGTGTGTACCTGCCAGATCCTACGTGTATCACCAATTAAGAAAATAATATTGCAGAACAAAGTAGGTACAGAGTAGTGGGCGGTATACCGGTGCGGTGAGAACAGGGGTTGATCGGAGCAATGCCGTCTTGAATACAGGAGTATAAAGATTACTCAAACGTGCGTGAATCACACTAAATACAACATGGTTAAAAGCTCTAACATGACAATTTTACATAAAAGGTCTGTTTAAAATTGAGTAGAACAGCTTTACGTTAACGTCCCCTCCATGTATCTGTGCAAACATTGTTTTACCACTTTTCTCTTCTTCTGTAACAATCTTCACATCATTGCTAGCTTGTTGATTAGCTTACCAGTTACCTGTGCTGAATCTTATATTTGGAGCAAATGAATCACCAGACAGCAAAACTATCTTGTATCCAACTTTATATGGTAATTCTTGTACACTTTTCTGACTTGGCCCTTGTTCCTCTTCTCTGCTCTTCATTGTCAGTATAGGAGCACCCTGGTATAAATGTTGTCTGGAGATCAATCTTTGAGGATGGTCTGAAGAACATGTCCTCCCCTGAACTCAGCATGGGTCGGGTCCGGCGGCGTTTACATTGCCGGCTGTTTGCTTGTGTGTTTGCTTTGACTTAGAACATGCTCACTTGTGTGTCAGTGTTTGGCTGTCCGCTGTGATCTTCGCCTTTGTTTTTGATTTGTTCTGGATGCACTCTGCACTTGAGGTCCAAACTGGCCTCTCCCATCTCTGTTACAGCTCACACAGCTCTTACAGTTCAGTTCAGTTTGAAATCAGAACCATGGAGTTGACTTTTGCTTTTACATATAAACAAGGACAGAGACAGATGGATATAACCAGTTCGGGTGTCAGAATGAAAAACACAAAAACAAATGAATGCCACTCAATGCATACTTGTTAAAGGAGCACTATGTAACTTTTCAGGTGGCAAATCTTCTATCTGCTTGTCTTCATGAAGATATTATTTTGCTTGGCATGTTCCAGAATATGGAATTATGTTTATCTATCTCCATGGAGACAAGCAGGTGACAGTGACGGGCCAAGTTACAGGTCAGATCTGAAGAGGGGCGACCCGGTCATTGTAAGAACACATGTTTTACACAATATTTATGAGCAATAAAAAGACCTGTAATTGAGAAAATGAAAGATTCTGGGCAACACAACGACATATCCATGACACAAGCGGGTGGCGGACCCTACCCCAGAGAACTTACATAATGCACCTCAAACATTTGAATCATAACAAAATACCCAAAAATCATGTGACTATTTAGTCTGATTTCTTTCCCCTTTTAAGACAGTTGTATAGACAATGTCCCAAATGTTATAAGTAACAACAATAAAAGAAAATTTCAAATCTGTCAATTGCACAAAAAGTTGTAGGAGTGAAGACGTTTCGTTGCTCATCCAAGCCGCTTCTTCAGTTCTGGTCAGATTGCTGGTGGACACCGCCTTATCTATGAGGTCTAATGAGCTACACTAAGTGTGCTCTGTGCCTGAGTCATAGTTAGCGTGATCATTCAGTCACCTAATGGGTGCTCTCACACCTAGTAGCATACTGGCTAGGCCTATTGTTTCTTTGTTAATCTGACCAGAACTGAAGAGGCGGCTTGGATGAGCAGCAAAATGTTTTCACTCTTACAACTTTTTGTCCAGTTGACAGATTTGAATTTTTCTTTTACTATGGATCATACCTGGACAACTGAGGGATTACACAGACCTTTGAGAGCGGTTTTCAAGGCAGCAGTAGCTCAAGTATACACAATATGTGAAATAAATCTAAGATCCCATCATAATGTAAACAGAATGAAAATACAGACAGATTGCACTTGTGACCTACATTTATCCGATAATCTTGGCCAAACACAAACATGTGGCCTATGCATTTAGAGCTGTATTTTTAAAACAATCATCTAATAACTCTGCCTGAAGCCGTTCATGTTAGATTACCATTATTTTCCATATCTAGCATTTATCCTTCATCTTAACCTTCACCGCAAAGACTGTGATGCTTGTCTTGAGTCTTTGGCAGTGTTACTATTTCTCTGTACATTTTTTTTTTGGTGAAATGTGATATTTAAAATGCTATTCATACTTATTCAAACCCCCAAAATGCAAAGTGAGTGACTCTAGTGAATACTGCAGTAGAAGCATATTTGAGGCGAGCCAACCTTCCACTGATATTGTAGATTTAATGTCCCTTGTTGAGCTGGTGAATCCTGGCTGAGCCCTCATGTCTCTCGCAGCCACATCTTCTGCCTTGGACCACACAAATGTACCCAAGTATCCCAGCATACTCCCCCTGTCAACATTGTACTGCACTCTGGCCTGTAAGACCGCACAGTCTTTAAAACAACTCCTCAAGTAGTCCGCTGGAAAAGTGGTGCGGTCAAAACAGATCCCAATTCACTCTTTGGCAATTTGCAAAGCTGCACCAATATATCTTTATAGTGTAACTTGTACCTATTCATTATTCTTTTACACGGGAGGATTTTTCAATAAACAACAGTGTGCTCTCGAAATCCCTTTTTACACAACCATCGTTTACTTTCAGTGTATAATTACAAGCCAATTCAAGTCCTAATTGAAGGCATTCTTAATGTAATTGTGTTGATGTAGTATTGTTTGAGAGATCGTGGGATGAGGTAAACTTTGCCATCGACTTGGTTTATTTCTCAGGGAGACAGAGGTGAGGGTCGCCATGTGAGGAGAGGGATGCAGCCCACACAGAGGGGGACAGGCCATGTACTTGTACAAACAATTAGAGTGTGCAGTGGAAATATGGACATCGCCATGTTTTGTATACAGTAGTGTGTACAATGAGTGCTCCAGAGTATACTCTAGAGCTTTAGCTGTGTAATGGTTTTTATAATTGGTCTATGATTCATCTATAAAAATAAATTAAATATTTATTTTTTGTCCATATAGTGTATAATTTTTTAATTAAAATGTAATTGAATTTTTGTTATTTATTTTTGTATGCCTTATCAGAGAGTAGCCAAAAGTTTTACCCACAAACTTACTCAAGAAACAATAAAAAGTGTTTAGGGAAACTGCAACTCAAGTGAGAGTAATCCAGCTGTCGAGACGTATCATCAGACTTATATTTTTAAGTTAATGTAAGATTACAATATCTGGTATTTTTAGGGAATAGATAACTGAAATTAAAATAAATAAATTATAATAACCAACATTTTCACAAATTACTGTATGGGAGTAAAGTACTAAGAAAAACTATATCTTAAGTGTAGTTGTGTACTATTCATCTCTGCATGTGAAGCACAACAGAATCAGAACCTTTATTCCTTCATTATCTTATTTGTGATAGGTTCCACAAGCTGGAAGTCTATTTCTGGCTGGTGTGAATGTTATCAGTTATGGACCCGCCCTCTACCTTCCACTTGAACAGCCACATTGTATTGTAACGATGAAATGAGTGAGCAGGCGACAGAATAAGGCTCAGGGTCTAGTGGTTAAGACAGTGAACTGGTTTGACCTCGGACAGTGACTTCCTCTACACATCAAACCTAATTGGTCAACAGACAGAGACAGGAACATGTTGTTGGATCTGTTCATATTTTAGATCTGTCTTTGAAGTGTTTTGATCCAATATCAAAACAGAAACCCTTGAGTTAGTGAACAACTGTGTCTCACTGTGACAAGGCTGAATGAGAAATGAACTGAAGAAAAAGAGGCTAGTCTCAAAGGGAATTCTGCGATGATTAAAATGTAAAATTGTCCACTTGCACTTCTATAATTCGTTGACCAATACTTTTTTTGTCATTCCACATGTGATTTTGGCTAATTTCCAGACTGGAGGGATACAGTGGTGTTCTATACACACAGTTCACATTTCAGATAATAAAGCTCATTACAAACATGTGCAAAGCATCATTTTTATTCAACTGTTCACAGAAAATCAACTTATCTTCTTTTGGAGAGAGTCGCAGGGAGAGCACGTGTGATTTATTAAAACAGGCCATGCATATATTTGAAGTAACAATGCATGCATTTAAAGTGGGGCATAAGGAAATCTAATAGAAGTATTTCACGTTATGTGCTTCCTTATCTACTTCATCAGTACCGTATAGTCAACATTGTTTTGCCAAAAGTGCCCCCTGGCATAGGTCAAAGAGAACACTCGATATCCCACGCTCAGATGACATCATTACAGCGGAGATTAACGGTGACATTAGTTATGCTGTTTTCATAGCCACTATCTTTAATGTTATCACTTCAAGTCCCTCTAAGAAAAAATGAATAATCATAGATAAAAACACAGATTTATTGTTAATTAAGAAGAAAAATACAGATGTTTTGATGTGTGTTTTTCAGACAGAGTGTGCTAACTTCGTGCGCCTGCTGCAGCCCTATAACCGCACCCACCTGTTGGCCTGTGGGACCGGAGCCTTCCACCCCATGTGCACCTTCATCTACGTGGGACACCGCGGAGAGGTCAGTCCTGGTCCAGGAATTGGTTTATCATCATCACACTGTCTGTCAATATTATTAACTATTACACTGCACTTTTAAAAACCTTGGTGTGTCTCCAGAGAACATTAGTTTGCCTTTTGTTTAGTTTTTAACACAAAACAGTTTAAAGAAGAATTTTTGCACCATTAACTCGTTTTTATGGACTTCCTTCAAATGTTTATAAAGTGTAAAGTATATGGACTGTGTAGTCATTAAAGGAGTTTTAGTTTGGACTGTTGGCTTTAGATACAACAACCCACTCTTCACTCTTTTATTAGTGGGGAAGGCTGTTCTCCGTATTTGGGCATTTCAACAACTTGTTTACATGCACAATTTACAAGTAAGCTAGTCTATAAAACACTGTACAACAACAATGACACTGTGTACTAACTTATTGCTGTGCTAAAGTGTGGTCTGTAATGAATAAAGCAGTGGCATTGATTTAAAGGTCCTATATTACACAAAACTGACTCTTGTGAGCTTTAAACCTTGTTATAATGTTGTTACCTTCTCAAAATTAGACCTGCAATTGTGTTTTGTTTCCTTCACACATATTTGAGTAATCCTTTATTATTAGTCTGTCCACATCTCCAAAGCTCAAAATGCTCTGTTCTACCTTGTGATGTCATGAAGAGGTAGTTTTCAAGTTAACATCTACTTTTTTTACCTTTAGTTCAGTAGAGATGGGCAATTCCAGGACTGAAATCATCCAAAAGATTCTAGTGAAGGTGTATGGAGTTTAAAAATACAGCGGAGCACTTCCTGTATTGCCGCACGACATCACAAGGTGGAACAGAGTGTTGTCTGTTTCAGAGAAGAACTCAGTCTAAATATGCAGGGGTTGTGTGTTAAACATGTGTGAATGAAACAAAACAAAACTCCAGGTATGTTTGTGATAAGGGACGACATTATAACATAGATCAGACAATAGCGTAATATGGGCCCTTTAAGTTACAGGGATTTTCTGGTTTACGCTTACATTTTGCATATTATTGTTACTGTATGATGTTTTTTTCACTCATATTGGAACATTGAGGCATTATGTGAGAGAAGCTATTTCCCAAACCCTATATATTGTGGTGCCCTAAGAGAATAATGCGATATTGAAAGTTGTAGGCCTGTCACATGTTCATTAGCCTAAGGAAACCCAGTGCCATCAACAAATCATTTTCCAACTCTCTTGCATGTTTTGTTCTATGTTTCACACTGCTCTCACACACTTGACACTTTGACACAGCAGCTCTTGTGTTTCTCGAAGGTTATAAAGGTGACCTACTTTTCCCACACTTTGTCCTTTTGTTCAGTACCACAAGCCACTGTTGTTCTCCCGCTCCCAGCAGCACTCACCACTGTATATCGTATGTGGCCTGTGGGATATTGTGTCCAATGGAGTGGGGAGGGCCATAAAACCAGGAGTCTAAAACCGTACCACACCAGAGTGGCATTAACCTAGAGGTGAAGGGAATACAGTGTGTAGTAGTACTAGTAGTTAGAGTATTGTTAGTAATAATGGTAGAAGTGCATAAATTACGGGTCACGTAGAGAACAGCTGTACCTAAGTATTTAGTAAAGTTATTAGAAGTAGGTGTATTAGTACAAATTGAAAATATAAACAGATGAACTATAGAGCAGTAATTCCCAAAGTGGGGAGCATTTTTTTTAGTCTTTATTTGAAGGGACAATGTACAGAGACATTAAACAGAGATGTTCCACACCAGATTATAGCAAACAGCTAGTTTCCACCTGCAGGCACTAAGCCGGGGTTCGCAGGATGACTTTGTAGAAATTAATTTTTTATAGTATTTTAATTATACTGGGTAAATAAACTACTACTAAATGCAATTAAGCAATTAAATGTTTTGCAAACTAAAATTATTACAGTTTTGGAGTCCTAAGTTGGTTGCATGGTTGTTTTGGGGGTCCAATCCTGAAAAATTCTGGAACCCCTGTATATGTGAGGTAAAATTCCTACTATATATGTCGGAGTAGGTTAGTACTAGTAGTGATGGCAGTTGTAACTTCTTGTAGTATTCCTAAAAACAGTGGAGGTAGGTCAGAAGGATGATAGTGTTCTTAGCAGTAAACAGTAGTAAGTTGACTTTTTACTACCGTACTACTTCCACCAGCACTTCCCCTACAGCATTGGCTCTGTCCCATGTTGCTGCCTCAGTGCACCATCACAGTTTATATATATACCCATCCATTCTCTCCTCTGTTCTCGTGCCCATTCTGATCCCGTCCCTCCAAGCCCTATACAGGACGTCCTGCTCCAGACGGCCGTGAGCTGGGCCACGCTAAAACAAGCAGCTATAAGTCGCCCTTAAAGCCTCTATTCATTAGTATTCATTGGCCCTACAAATGTCGCCACTGAAGTGCTTTTGTGAAAGGGCCGCTTACTAAACGTACACTGTGGCCTATAGACAGAATGGGCTGGATCGGGAGTCGTTTGTTGCACTAAAATGTCTTGGCAGCAGACACATTTGTTCAATTAGCCCCGGCTTCTTCCCACACTGTTTTCATTGTGATGGTAAAATGGATCTCTAGTTTCTAAAATAAACGTCACCTAACAACAGTGGTCAGCCCCCATTTGGATGATGAATGGTGCTTAATTTTATCTGCTCTGATCTAATGGTGAAGTTGGATTGGGTTTTACATGTGGTGGGGTTTCTTCGGTCCATTTACCGGGGAAATACTTCTTCAGCACTTGTATGTGATCATTTCCACCCATGAACAGCTTGGAGTACTCTGGTGTTTGCCTGTCCTGAGATGGGACTCTGTGGGACAGGACTTGGGTGGGATGACCTTTGACCTCTGAGGTGTTTCATCAGATTCAGGTTTGCGTATGCTTGCGGGGGACATGTTGTGATCGTACTGTCACGCCAAATCCCACATTTGTTGCAGTGTACGTGATCAGTTTTGAAAATAGACTTCAACAGGGAGACAGGGACACGAGACAGGCCTTCAGCTGGTCAAATATAATTACAGTAACAAGCTCAGTGCTAGAAGTATTGTGACACATTATGCTGTATTATTGCACTGTGTTTTATTCACTGTCAAAAGTTAGGTATTCATTTGGAACTTTTATGACTGAGGCTGTTTTATCTCAACTTTGTCCGAGTGACAACTAAAAACAAGTTAATTACTTAAACTTGCGTTGTAGGCCTCATGATAATTACTATATCGACAAAAACATCGTTAGTTGAGCAGTCAGGTTGGTGGTGTGATTCCAGCTCCCACAGATGGATGCTGCTGTCGTGTCTTTGGGCAAGACACTTAACCCACCTCGCCCCCAGTGTCTGTGTACACTGGTGTGTGACTGTGTGTGTGAATGTGTGGTTCCTTGATGTTTAAAGCGCTTTGAGAGGCTTAAAGGTGGAAAAGCGCTATATAAACATCTGACTATTGGCCATTGCAATAGTGTGGAAATTTATTTTACTTTTGCTGTGATACGAAAAGATTTGAGCTGTGCAGGGTTGAAAAAGTAACTTCTATGACTAATTATTGCTTCATTCTGCTATTTATCTTTTGCAGCTCATGCCTTTGAATGATTTTAATTATATGAGCTATATGAGTTTCAATATTATCGTTTATCGCAGTTTATTTCTATAGCAATATATCATGCTTTAAAATTTGTTATCATGACAGTCTTAGTGCACTGTGTAACTTTTCTTTTGGGGGTCCACCACTTGTCTTCATTGAAATGTTACTGTTCCTGAAGATTCCACAGTATGGCATTAAACATATTTATCATGCATTTATTCAACCACAGGGTTTTTATTGCTGAAAAATCATTTAAAAACATGCATTGCTTACTGTGAAGGCTTGCCTCTCTACATATTTGACCAGTAACTTGATGGGCCAAGTTTAATGCCATACTGCCATACATCAAAACAATAAGACTTCTATGGACACAAGCAGATGGTGGATACTCCATCAGAAAAGTAGTGTGTTTTTAAAATCAGCTGTTCTGCCACAATCGGGAGAATGCTTTTCATGATTTTTGATTTCATATAGAAGTTTGTCACAAGCATTCTTCGAGGATTTTAAAGGCAACTACTCGGCCTTTAGTCGTTAAGTTAATCAATCGGTCGATGGAGTCTTAGTCGACCAAAATGTGTATTAGGCTAGGCAAGTTTATTTGTATAGCACAATTTGTACACATTCATACACAAAGTAATTCAAAGTGCTTTACAGAATAAGAAAGGCATTAAAATCACAATACAACAAATCAAAACATAAATAATGACAAATAATCAGCATAAAATTAATATTAAAAGAGAAGAGTGCAGAATAAAAACCTTTCAGTCATATGCACAGCTAAACAGAACCATTTTGAGCCTGGATTTAAACATTGTCAAAGTAGAGGCCTGTCTCACATCTTCGGGAAGACTGTTCCAGGTTTTAACTGCATAAAACTGAAACACTGATTCCCCATGTTTAGTCCTGACTCTGGGCACCAGCAGGAGGCCGATCCCTGAAGTCCTCAAGAGTGTGAGAGGTTCATATGGCACTAACATGTGGGAGATGTATTAGTTGACTAGTCATTTTATTTAGATTATAAGGATTTTGTATTTTTTGTTTTTTAAATGTAAATGTAGAATCAGCTCTTCCAAATCTGAGGCCGCAGACAGATTAAACTAATGATTATACGAGTGCGAAGCGGCTGGGATGAGAATCAGCTCTTCCAAATCTGAGGCCATGGTTCTCGACCGGAAAAAGGTGGCTTGCCCTCTTCGGGTGGGTGGTGAGCCCTTGTCTCAAGTGGAGGAGTTTAAGTATCTCGGGGTCTTGTTCACGAGTGAGGGAAGGATGGAGCATGAGATTGACAGGTGGATCGGTGCAGCGTCTGCAGTGATGCGGTCGCTGTATCGATCTGTTGTGGTGAAGAAGGAGCTGAGCCGAAAGGCAAAGCTCTCGATTTACCGGTCAATCTACGTTCCGACCCTCACCTATGGTCATGAGCTTTGGGTAATGACCGAAAGGACAAGATCGCGGATACAAGCGGCCGAAATGGGCTTCCTCCGCAGGGGGGCTGGGCGCACCCTTAGAGATAGGGTGAGGAGCTCGGTCACACGGGAGGAGCTCGGAGTAGAGCCGCTACTCCTTCACGTCGAGAGGAGCCAGCTGAGGTGGCTCGGGCATCTGTTCCGGATGCCCCCTGGACGCCTCCCTAGGGAGGTGTTCCGGGCATGTCCCACCGGGAGGAGGCCCCGGGGAAGACCCAGGACACGCTGGAGGGACTATGTCTCTCGGCTGGCCTGGGAACGCCTTGGGGTCCCACCAGAGGAGCTGGAGGACGTGTCTGGGGTGAGGGAAGTCTGGGAGTCCCTGCTTAGACTGTTGCCCCCGCGACCCGACCCTGGATAAGCGGAAGAAAATGGATGGATGGATTATACGTTGACAAAATGCCTTTATATAAAATGTTTCCTAGTACATTTTTCAGCATAAAGAGTTCTTTTGCCTGTAGTTATAGCCTTGTGAGTGCAGTTTGGGTCAGATACATAGAGATACATAATACAGAGCTTTTGCCACGCCCCCTTTTTAGTATTTCTAAACTAAATCCATTCAACTAATTGTCGTGAGAAACAAGTCTTTGCCTTCTGTTTTTCCTCTTCACGACAGGCACATTCTCTGAGTAAATAAATATTTACTTCTTATTTGTTTGATGTAAAAGATCAGATCTGTACTGGAGCTGGTTTGTTTGCTGACAAGAGTACTTTTATTTTTACAAATCACATAAACACACATGGTGCACTGTCGTTTTTCATGTGAGAGTTTCCAAACACAGATGCTCTCCTCAAAGTGACATTCATGGTACATTTGTGCTGTGTATATTACATTCATCAGAGCATCGACAGTTTTGGACAACAATCGTTTCTTTGTGAGTCAATTTGCGTCCTGCCTGGCACCGGGACAGCCCTGTGTGGATCAAAGCATGAAAACGGAACCAACCAAAACAGTTACATTTATCAACCTGCGGAGAGCAGTTGGTGCAGCCCTAATCGAAACCAATCTGATACATTGTGATGAGTCAGTTACTGAAATAATCAACAACTAATTCAGTATTCCATCATTTTAATCGGAAATGGTGATGGAACTTATCAATATATTTCTTTTGGAACAGTGTAGGTCTGATGAAAAATGAGCTGATTCACTTAAAGGGGGATAAAATAGGCAAAGTTGGCCCACTGCTCTGATGGTGCGTTAGTGTAGTTGGTGATGGTAAAGCATGTCTCCTGGTGCTGTTGACAGTGGTAAAGGTGCGGAGCAGGATATAGCACAGTGAGGGACTGTTTAGTTGGATTCACTTGGCTCTATTTACTCTATTTAAATCTGAGAACTCTCTGAAACACCCCCTAGGCATTTTTGAATGCTGTTGTGTCTGTTATGAACTCCACTGGAACATGTCCTTGCCTGTGTCCGTCATGAACTGCTCAGGGCTGGGTGTGGTGCATTCTGGGACAGGATGTGGGTGGGATGACCTCTGACCTCTGATGTGTTTCATCTCATTCAGGGGTCCATTCTGTGTCTGTGAACATATTGTTATGTCACCGTCACTGTGGCTCCTGCAGAAACCTTGGGTTCTTGAATATTTAACTGAATCAGAGACAGACTTTCAAATGATCAAATATGAATAACTCATTAACTGAGCAGTTGGAGGTATATTTGTGAACTGTGTTACAGTAAATAATCTTTATTATTGCATTATCCTTGTATTATACATATTCACTATTCTTACAGGAGGTGATTGGTTTACTATTCATTTGCCAAATAGTCACTTGGTTAGGATATAGTTTAAGTAATATTCTTATTAATATCTCAAGCTTCTTGCACAAGTAATGTGCATTTCAGTTTAGCCTTGGTTGGTTAAGGCTAATGTAAGGTTGTGGTACACTTTAATGTCCCTGTGGGAAAATTTGGATTCTGCATTTGACCCATTCTTCGATGCCTCTGGGGCAGCCTGTCAGGAGCAATGGGGACTCATCTCCAGATCTTAAGCTATAGACTTGGTCAGGACTAGCTCGAGGATCTTACCTATTGTACATGTTTTAGGTTGATGGGGGAAACCAGAGTGCCCATTGGAAACCCTTCAATGACAGAAACATACAAACTCAACCGACAAACGCCCAGGTGGCCCAGAAGTCGAACACAGAACCTTCTTGCTGTTAGCCACTCAGCCAAATAGGCCTATACATTGAATATAGTTGATACTGTTGTAGTAGTCCTCATGTCTTGGTTGGTCCAGTCAGACTAAAACGTGGCACCTCCCCCGAGTCTTGTGTAGTGGGCCGTGAAAATAAATAACGTTTCATTTTGCTGATAACTCAGAACACACACACATTTGACCGTTCACAAAGCAGACTAAATAAAAACACAACCAACTACAGAAGACAAAACATAAATGAACCATTAGAATATTTGACTACCACTTATCTATGTTGAGAACTGCAGTAACAGACTGGATACACACTGAATAAAGTCCAATCTTGTACCGTTCCGTTGGACAAAATCCATAAGCTATAATTAATACTACTAATATAGTACTGACAATACATATAGTTTTAATACATCCATTTGTTTTTTCATTTTTTTCCCTTGCATTGCATCAGTCATGAGTCTTCAATGTCAAATTTCAAAGAAAATTATCTAGTTTCTATCAAATCAAGGGAGACAAAACATTGTAGCTAAATCAATTTTTGGCAATATACCAGGTTATATTGGAGAGAATGATGTCTATAAAAGTACATTTGACTTCAGTACTTTCCATCAGAAACATGCAAAAGATGTTAGGATAAGACCATTTCCAAATCTAGTAGTGATGCAAAAAACGTAATCAAATCACTTCTCCTACTGTATACACTGAGCTATGGTCCAAAAGGCGATATGGTCTAAAAGCTTATGGTGTCTCATAGCAGTGTATAGGAACTCTGCTCCTGCTGCATATTACACCAGTCACTCTGGTCCAGACTGAGCCAACACAAACACACAGTACTTCCACATAGAGAAACATCCAGGCCAGATTCATATGAGCGCGGCCAAAACAAATATATCACAGCCCATGCCTTTAACAGAGCCTATGCCTTTAACAGAGCCGGATCACTGACTGCTGCACGGCTGACGCTCCACGCAAACATGTCACATATTTAATAAGATGGCAAAAATGTACAATAATAAGTCATGTGATTGTAATGTACTCATTATAATATTGTTATTATAAGTTGGATGTCCTGATGACATGGTAAAAGGTCACATTTTTATAGAGCTTTTCCACCTTCAAGGCACTTGCAGTGCTTTACATGAAGGAACCACTCACCCATGCATATACTGGTGTATGCAGACACTATCTTGCCCAAGAACACGACAGTATTCATCTGTGGGAGCTGGAATTGCACCTCTAACCTGAGTGAGATCTGAGTGCTCAACCAATGATGTTTATGTTGACAGCGGGATTTGAACCGCCAAGCTTCGGATCAGTGGGCAAACACTCTACCAACTGAACTATTGTCGTCCCACACTTATATCCACATTTTAACCACCACCAAAACAAAAAAAACAATAGGGTTAATAAGAGTTTGCTAATAAGTGCTAGATGACTCATTAGGACCATGGACAATTATGCAAAATATGACTCAGGTGACAGTTCAGACTTAACTTGTAACGGATACTCCTTACTGTTAACTTTCATCCATACAAATTTAATAGCATTTCTGAAAAAATACAATTAAGACAACATATGGGTGACTAACAGCACGAAGAAGAACCAGTCCCTTATCAGAGCTGCGTCAGAACCATAGACTGTATAAAGGAGGGGACTATGGGTGTGACGTCACCCATAGTGTTTGGCTCCAGTTAAATGAAGCTCGTCGAGTCTAGCAGTTATAGGAGCGAATTTGGAGATGAGTTCCATATCTGTATTTCCGACCACGAGTATCATAGCAACCAAAGAGCCAATCCAGAGCGAGGCTGATGAAGGTAACGCCCCTTCCCGCCCGCACCGCTGGTTTAGCATGGAGCAGGCGCAATGGTGTCAATCAAACGTGTTGCTGATTCGTCTGTTATTAATGTTCATATCTTGATTTAAGGACACAATAGCAAAATAAAAATATCAGGATCATGTTAAGAGGGTAAATACAAACAGTTTGAGACCAAAATGACGAGACTCACTGCAGCAGTTAGAGAGAGAGGAGTGACAATTTTTCAAAGTAAAGTGAATTGGAGCCAGAGTGAATGGAGCCGAAAGCACTTCATATTTGGAACATATTCACTCTACAAAACTTACTGTTGATAGAATTCAACCATTTTTTGCCGTCCACGTTTTATTTGATGCATTCCTATGTAGTTATCATTATAATGATGATTTTTTTAAGTTCTTTTGTTGGGTTTTGTTTTCTTTTGCCAAGTGATTTATTGATTTTTGCAGCTTGCCTATATTGCTGATCCAACTCTCTCCATGTAGTGGGATCCAGGCTTTAGACAGACATATAGCTATATATAATCATGTGTATCAAATGTATGGAAAGAACTGTGCTACAAAGTTCTGTGAGGCCACAAACATAAAGGATACATCTGGACCCATGACAGTCTTTATAGCTTCAGAACAGACCATGTGTTTGTTGTGGTTTAAAACAGCCTATAGGCAAGATTTTCTCATTAAGCCGTTCTGAAGCTAATCAAAAGCATTTCTCAAGAATATGACATTATATTTAACTGCCATTTGTGCACTTAACTCAATACAAATGTTAGTACTTGACTATTAGTATATTTTGCTGATGTCCTCATCTCCCCTGTGACGTCAATAAAAAACTCCAAAATTTAAACAATAGTGCACTGTGAGTCACTGTGATGTCTGGGTCACAGAAAGGGCATTTAAATCAGGCCTGAACTTTAAACAATTTTAACACCTTTAACACCTTTTACAGTTTTTTTTTTATATTAGTTATACTTTTTTGAACCATTCCATTGATGCTGTGGTGTTTTTGAAAGACCTTTTAACTAGATTCATTATTGGCTTTATAATATCAACATCACCAACTAAAGAAAAGCATGTCATATTGTAAGTAAAACCATCAAAAGTAGGTCTACTATATTAAATTGTAACTGTTGGTGGATTACATTCTAAAATCTCCATACTTCCAGATGAGGGTCAAGAACCACGTTTCCCTATTGATTACATAAGAAATATCTAAAAGGTAAATTCGATATACAATTTAGCTAACCCCATTTTCTTTTAAATATTATTGGCTATAAAAAGTTGTGATGTCATCTAAAACCCAGCAGTAGCGTAATGCAATATATTTACTTGGATTAAGTTATATGGTAAAGTATGTAAACTAAAATATCTCACTGTGATTTTGCAACTTGCCACACATTGTTCTACTTCCAAATAACAAAATATCCTCTATGTCGCATTTTAAAACCATAATATTGAAACACAATATAGCCTGTATACCTCCAACTTTACTCATGCAGTGGAAACAGTTTACAGTTGCAGTCTACAATATGAACAATTCCAGTTGACCTGAATCCGCTTCCATAAAAACAATGATCTGATATTTAGTTTCTTTCACTTTTCTGGGAACTGTGTGAAATGGAAGCTTTTTGATAATGCATTTCCTCAGTTTTAGCTTTCAGACAGTTCAGTTAAAGGACAGGACCAAAATGATTTTAAATTGAGCCCCTGATTTAGTTCAACAGTGCATGAAGGATTACTGTGTGATATGGGACTTTCTGAGGCTACACCAAACACTCTCTGGGTGTACCTGATTTTAATTTGCATTTGCAGCTGATGAAATGATTTCCCAAAAGGGGAGTAGGATATTTAAGAAGGGAATAAATAGCTTTGTGGAAACGTGATCTTGTCATTATTTAAAGTAAAACGAGGCAGCTAACTATAACTGCTCAGACTTCATTGATGTTTCATTTTGTATGCAGTGGAGTCTGCGGAGTTTCGCATGAGAATTACCATGGTCAATTTTCCCACTGGCTTATATGCATTTGT
>KN486620.1:23012-49267 GCA_000787095.1 Periophthalmodon schlosseri
AATATTATCAAAGAAACATTTTTATAGAAAAGCTACATTTTCTCTACAAATCTAAGAAAGTCTTCAGTTCTATACAAGTGTTTCTAGCTGTAATTTCAGTTTTTACATCATGTTGAAATTAAAGATGGGGTATTACACTCTCACATTCCCTCATCAAAAACATCCCGGAAGTGGTTTTAGATGTCATTCATGCATGTTTGAGTATTTTAGTTTAGTATTTTATCTCTCTTGGGCCCTATTCGAAACAGAAGAACAGGTAACTATACTTGACCTGTCACGATTACAAACTTTTAAGCACAATATATTGCTACAGAGAAATATTGCTATAAACGATAATATTGAAACTACTTTATGCCACTAAGTAAGATTTAAATAATGCAAGAGAATCCCAATAAACCATTTTTTAAATAGACTGGTTCATTAAAATACATGAGCTGCAAAAAATAAATATCAGAATGTACCAATAATTAGCCATAAAAGGGACAAATTCACCTCTCTACAGCTCAAATCTTATCATATTACAACAAAAATACCTTAAATCTCCCCACTTTTTGCAAAGAAAAGTACTCACAATAAATATTGGGGACCCAAATATATTGTTCCAGCTTTCATATATTGAACGATAAGTCGATATAGTAATTATCATGACAGGCCTAAACTATACTACATCTGAAAAGAAAAGACGTATTTTAAGTTAGTAAAATGTTTTCTTGATAATTAGCATACAGATAAAAGAGGAAACATATCAAAAACTTCTCAAAATCATATCGACATCGTGACACTGTATTGATGCATCCTCACACTTTCATCTTGTGAGTGTTGTCCTGATGTTCTCTGTTTCTCCTGCAGCATGTGTTCTCTATGGAAGCCTCTAATGTGGAGAATGGACGAGGGAAGGTCCCACATGATCCCAGTCTGCCCTTTGCCAGCATCTTCACTGGTATGTCACATCTCATATTCCATCGTTGCATGCTTAATGTTGTATAGAGGCAAATGTATAAAAATATAAACTGACAGAGACCCAACTGGGCAATGCAATGAAAAAGGGGTGATGTCACAACTCAACCTCTGGGTCCAATAAAATTCCAGATTCCTGCGCTGTTCTAGCATTGGAAAAATGTGCTATATTCAAAATGCATGTTGAATTTTTGTAATGTTTGGACATAACCCCATTTATTCAGGCTTGGAATTCTTATAAGGAATAGCATTGCAAAAGATCTCTGCTGCTGACTACACTGAAAGGGCCCATATCACGCTATTTTCTGATCTATGTTATAATGTTGCTTCCTCATCAAAAACAGTTGCGTTTTGTTTCATTCACACATGTTTAATCCACAAACCCTGCATATTTAGGCTGAGTCCTTCTCTCAAACAGAAAACACTCTGTTCCACACTCTGTTGTGATGTCATATGGTAATAAAAGAAGTGCTCCACAGTGTTTTTAAACTCCATACACCTTGATTAGAATTATTTGGATGTTTTCAGCCCTGGAATTTATAATCTCTACTGAACAAAAGGTAAAAGGTAACTGTTAACTTGAAAAATACAGCTTCATAACATCACAAGGTGGATCAGAGCATTTTGAGCTTTGGAGATGTAGACAGATTGATAAAAAAGGATTACTCAGACATGTGTGAATGAAACAAAACACAAAAACACAACTCCGGGTATGTTTTTGATGAGGTAACAGCATTATAACATGGCTTAAAGCTCACAAGAGTCGATTTTGCGTAATATAGGACCTTTAAACAGCAGTAAGGGATCTTTGTGTCTATATATTTTAATCTGTTACTATTACAGTACTTCAACCTGACCTTAAAATGACATTAAAAGTCATTGTTAGGTACAGTAATATTATCTGTTACTTTGAGGTATCACAGTTAGTTTCTCCTGAATACACTGACCTGTTCTGACCCATTTAGGTACAGCTGTTCTCTATAAATATTTAATTTTTTTTACGACCAGTTACTGAGGAGGCTTTGTGTGGTCATGTACAAAGATCTATTTATTGTAGCTAATGAAAATGACTTCAGTGGGAAGGCAGAGATAAAGTTATCACTTTGCTCCCCAAGTACAAGCAAGTTCTCTAATTTCACTTAAAACTCAATATAATTTACTGTATGGGCAGATGCACAGATCCCACCTTTTGTTGTGTACAGCTGGAAGTTTTCGGGCTCTGAATCTGTCCTGTAATGCATTGTATCTGGCAAGAAGCTCTCCTCTTAGAGCCAGGACCCCGGTAGTTTGGATCTGAGTGTAGACAAAACTCAAATAGTTGTCAAAGAGTGTCATAGGATCTGGAGATGATCTGTAGCCACACCTGCAGATTTGCCTCATATAATAATGTTGAAATAGTTAATGTGTCCTAGCTGGAAGAGCATGCACATTTAGTTCTGCTTTAGTCGAACCAAGACAGTGGTTGCAGGTTTAGCTAATGAGTTGTACTTGAAGTTACTTGTTTGGCATCGAGAATACACACTTCACACTTCAAAATCTCCCTGTTTTCAAATCCGTGTGATTGACAGGTGGATTAGCCAATCAGGGTCACACATGGTCTGTTCGTATCAAAACAAATATGGCTGCTGAAGGGACTGCAAAATGTTGTGGGTTTCTGCAGAATGAATGTGAAGCACTAAAGTATGTTAATCCGAAGTTAGAGAAATGTCATTTTGTTTGTAAATGGTAGATGACCAGTGAGCTCCGTTTCACAGGCATTACTGAAAAAAACAAATCTGATGTTTGGTCAGGAATGAAAAATAAAAATACAAAGAGATATCATTCTGGATTTGCCAGGCAATAAAGTTAGATTATCTACTCACTTATTACTGGCACCCGTATACAATTTCTGAAGATGTAGCTGACTTGTTTTGGAGTAGTTGATATATCCTGACCCAAAATATGATGTTCACTGTAAACCGCAAAATTGAACTAAAACGGAAACAGGTCAACTGACTTCCTGTTCAAAATTGCACAACAGAAAAGGCTATGTCACATGTTTAACCCTCCGTGTATGACTGAGAGTTTTTTATGAATAATCAATGGCTGAAACATGAATCAAGCAAAATACAACTCTGAGTAAACTAATAAAGGGGGAACACCGTATGTCCCCTTTAAGTAAACAACACAAAAATGTTTTGGGGTTTTTTCAGCATTTCTCAGATTTAAGTAAATACTGGCGATGTTCACTTTACACTACAGTATAAGGTAAATTGCAAAGTCTGAAGCATGTTCTAAGCAGGTTGGGAAATGACAAATACCAATGGTGGTTGTCTTAGAATCTTATCATGAACCTTTGATTGGAAATATAGATAAATATTATGTAGAAACCTTTTGGTCCTAACATTTGAGTGGACGGTGTATAATGACCTCACATCTAGCATCGCGGCTTTGTCCTTGACCTGACCTTAAGACCTTTGACCCTTGTGTCCTCCCCTCTCTCGCCATGACCTCTCTGTAGACCTCTGGATCAATAAAAAACACATCTTCTATCAGTAACCTCGCTCTCCAAAATAAACACTTTCCTTTTCCACATGAGAATAAACTAGACACAAGCTTTCAACATCTGATCGGCCCTTATCAGACACAAGTCTCCAAACCAATTTAAGTTGAAATGAATTAAAATATTTAGTAGAATATCCAACACCGTCTAGGGGCCTTTTTTTTCTTGATAATGCTTTTGAAATATTACCTATATATGAAATAATTTTCACACCCCAGGTCAATAGTCTACTCATATTTAAAATCCAAAATGGTGGTATCTCCTGTACAAAGTTGTCTTGATTTGAAAATGGTCCAGTGCTGTTTTCTATCCCTTGCCAATTCCAAGAGGTATAATGTTTTTGAGTAATGGCAGACAACAACTGCTAAGTGTTTTCTTGATTGAGGAAGGATTGTGTGTCTACATTTCTGCGGTTTGGTCACAAATCAAACTGCAGTTATTCTCAATGGAGGATGTAAAGTAGTAGTTGTGTGTCAGACATCATTTCCCATTGTTCAGTTCTGCAGGCATTCACCCATGTCTCCTTTGACCCACATTTGTATTTGTGAGTATTTTTAGTCCTAGTTTTGACCCAGTCTCACTGGTTTCAGGAGGTGAGCTGTACACAGGACTGACGGCGGATTTTCTGGGCAGTGATCATGTGATCCTCAGGACGATGGGAGGACGCTCCACTATGAGGACAGAGACCGACCAGAAACTACTGCATGGTACTGCATTTACCATAATAAATCATTTGATAATAATGATAGTAATACTTTGTTGTCATCAGATACCAATATAGTAGATTTGCCTTTGAAGTAAAACATAATATTCAACTATTTACATTCATGAAATTAAGTCTCTGGGGAAGCTCTTTTTCTTTTCTTGATGTCATTTATAATTTTTTTTTTTTTTTTGTTTGTTTTGTTTTACATAATGATCGGCAATCTAAAATCTGTTTTTCCCTGTAGACCCTAAGTTTGTGGCCGCTCACCTGATCCCAGACAATGATGACAAAGATGACAACAAAGTGTACTTCTTTTTCACTGAGAAAGTGACTGAGTCTGGGGACAGAGAGGGAGCCATCTACTCAAGGATCGGGAGAGTGTGTGCGGTGAGAGAGTTTGTCTTTATATTTAGAATATCTGTGTAATCCCTCCATCGTCCAGGTATGATCCAGAGTAAAAGACAAATTCAAATCTGTCAACTGGACAAAATATTGTAGGAGTGAAGACGTTTCACTGCTCATCCAAGTCGCTTCTTCAGTTCAGGTCAGATCACTGGTGGACACTGCCTTATCTATCTGAAGGGAGGAGCTCACTACACTGAAACTAACACACCTATTGTTTACAGTTTCTGTTGTAGGCTAGGTTTAATGAGCTACACTAAGTGAGAACTGTGCCTGAGTCATACTTAGCATAATCATTCAGGCCCCTAATGGGTGCCCTCACAGCGATCAGCCTACTGGCTAGCCCTATTGTTTTCTTTGTTTTGATTTGGGTCTGAGGATGGAGTTATAAATACGAGATAGATGATGTCTAAGGCCCCCATTCCTGTTCAAAGGATTGTCTTTCCTAACCAAAATTGCTTCTTTAACTCCCTCCCTCAAACCATTTCTTTTCTTTGGCTAAATCTGTACCTCACTGTCTTCAAAGGAGTGGTTAGTGGTTTTGAGATGGAGATGTATGGCAGACTGGGATCCCAAGGAGCTCTCGCGACGGTGTTGGTACATTCTCTTATGGAGTGGCTGTTTAGTTTCTCCAATATAACACTCACTGCAGTCTTCACTACAATGAATGGACTAGACCACTTTATGTCCAGTTGACAGATTTTATTTTTTCCAGTTTTGTCCAGTTGACAGTTGACAGATTAGATTTTTTTTTCTTTTACTATTATATTTAGAATATATAACTTTGGACAAACATGCAATGAATTGTGACCATCAGATACTGACATATAACATCTCATAAAAGGCTGGCACAGATAGCTTGAATTGTTGTATCTTGTTCTCTTCTCTCCTGGGAAAAGATAAACAGTCTCTTGGGGCTGTGCAGTCTTGTGGTTTTCTCAGGAGACTACAAAAGAAATCTAATATCTCAGATCTGTCCAAGACTCACACAGCTGTCAGGCCTAAACTCTGCTCCAGCTGCTCCAAATGTTTCTCACATTCTTTCACGCATTCATTTCAAACCAGATGCTGCTGCTGTTTCCACACGCAACCTAAATATTCTGCTCAGGTTCAACCATGAGCTTTTTCACTTGTAATGTAAAATCTGCCTGATGTTTCAGACTGTACTGTCCCTATGACAGTCTCTCATGCCAAAATAATGTCATCACTTCACAAACAGATGCTCATGCCAAGAAGGAGTCAGGTCCTGTCAAATCCACTTATAATGAAAGTGTAGAAGAAGAGGATTTGGCATTAAAACACCTGCTGAAAGGAATAATGATATTACAAATGTTTAATGCCGTCATGCAATTAGTATTTGTGATACTGCTTGTTTAAAATCACACTGAAGTAGTATGTATGTTTTATTCCTATTTTAGAATGTCATTTTGAAATTTGAAATGAATTGAATATCTCTACACTAAAATTTGCAAGAAATAAAAAAGTAGTATGTGTCAGTTAACACATCTCTTTAACTCTCTTAAAGCAGACCTGTCATGCAAAATCGACTTTTCAGAGCTTTTAACCATGTTATAGTTGTTTCCCTTACTCATTTACCCTTTTGATGTTGTTTTTGGAGTGTTTTGTGATTTTTTGAGCAATCTTTAATTGCTTATTTTTCAAGACGCCATATTGCCGATCAGTCCCCGCTTTCACCGCCACCAGCATGCACCCACTGCTCTGTACTTACTTCGTTCTTCAATTTTGGTACAAATTTTTTTGTTAAATCCGGTACTCGCTAGTGTGATCTGCAGCTATCCATAGAAGCAGCCGACAGCTACACGGCTTGTGATGACGTTTACAGCGACATCAGCTCCCACTGAGCACCTCAGTTTTATAATGCGGAAGTCAGCTGACTTATTTATTTTATTAAGTTGTTTTAGATTAATATTACGATTTAAAATGTGCAAGTTTTAACATAATGATCCACAGGTGTCATAGATAGAACTATATAGCAGACACAAGCACAATAGGTCTTCTTTAAACAGTGTTCCATTTTGAATCATCCAATAATATTCTATACATGACACAGGAATGCAGCATTGTTTTGATTGTATTTTGCTTTGGCAGAATGATGTTGGCGGTCAGAGAGTGCTGGTGAACAAATGGAGTACATTCATCAAAACCAGACTTGTGTGTTCGGTGCCCGGACCTCACGGTATCGATACGCACTTTAACCAACTGGGTGAGTCTGCAGCCAATCACAAGAAAATATGTGATGAGAATAGTTTCGCTCCAATGTGGCAAAAATATCAGCAGTGTGTGTCTTGAGTAAAATATCTAAGGTGAAGTTCTCTATTTGTGCTTATTAAAGTTAATGATTATAAACCACTTTTAAACAACCAGACACACATGTTTTTAATAGTTACATCAAAGCACCTGTATGACCTTATACAAGTTTATGAGTAAAAAGACTTTTTCAGTTGTTAAAAGCCAGTTGTAGGTGAAGGTAATTGATGTCAAATAAAATAAGAGAAATGACTTATGTTGTTTAATGGTTAAAACAGAGGATGTGTTCTTGCTGAGGACCAAAGACGAAAGAAACCCAGACGTCTATGCCATTTTCAGCACCATCAGGTAAAGCAATAATGAATATGACTGTATAAAACTCTACATATTTTAAAACACAAAATGTTAATCAATTATGTGACCTGCATCGTTTTCTTCTCTCTGTTATCTGTACAGTAACGTGTTCCAAGGCTTTGCAGTATGTGTCTATCGCATGGCTGATATAAGGGAAGCCTTTAACGGGCCATTCGCTCACAAAGAGGGTCCAGACCACCAGTGGGGGGCATATGAGGGCCGGGTCCCCTATCCCAGACCAGGAGTGGTGAGTCACAATTATTATGTACTTCACTTCTGTCAAGCAAAGCACTGTTTTCAATCAAGTTATCAACCGCTGTGAGATCATAGTGAAGGAATGCGTTTGTTTGTTAATACTTTTGTTTTAACGGTAAATGAGGAGTCACTCTTGATGACGTTCAGTTTTAAGAACTGCATGGGTTTGCGCCATAAAGTAATAAATGCAACTATCAAAATGTGTCATCAAGGCAATGAACATGGGGGAGAGGTGTCTTGCCGAAAGACACACAACAACAACAGGGTTAGTTGGGTTAGTACCTATTCCTCCCCTCTGTAGAATAAGCCCTACATGTACCTAAGCTTTAACACATTTAGACATTTCTTTGGCCTTTCGTCTGGGCTCCATTGCTCTTGCTCCTTATGTTGCGTGTTGGCTTCTGAGAGCAATAAACACCCCAATTTACTTCTATAAACCTGCACAAACTTTTCCCACACCCGTTATACAGGAATACAAGGAAGTTGTGTTTCTTTTAAGATATCCTGTTTACTCTCAGAACTGTGCGATACATCAAGTCTGCTGATTTTATACCATAATACTATTGTTTTACTGCATTAACTTAACCCACATAAATAATAATAATGATACAACAACAACAACAACAACAACTGATGCAACAAACCCGGGTCTAAGTTCCACTTCTTATCACATTGCAAACCCCATTCTAAAGACACTCACAGTCTTAGTCCAACTCAGATATTTATGTTGAGACCTAAAAGCTCCTTTTGGTTTGTTTCATAACACATAAAAAATAGTATATGTGATTTGATAGAATCCATTGAAATTGTGCAACATGCTGTGCACCTGCACAACTCTATAGGGTTTGGGCTAATGATCGTTACATCAGTTAAATGAAAAAATGCACTGTTTTGTATTATGGGATTAACAAGCTAAGGGCCATGTCATTCAAATGGAAGGGGAATTTGCAGATTATCTTAAAGGAGGGGAATGGGAAAAGCATTTGAAGATAAAAAATAAAACTATAAAATAACATAACACCTATTGATTTAAGCAGCAAACCTTCAAATGTATTGAAAAAATTATAATGAATACACATAGTATAAGGGTGTGCCACTTTGGTCAGTATTAATGGTCATGATTTGGCTCAGTGGAGTATATCAGAGCCTCCTGTGAGGCATGTATCATATTTGTCTGCATTATAGTGAATGATGTCGAGGACTTTTCTATAGATTTAAATCTAAAATCACATCCAATCCCACATGACATATTAAACAGATGTTAAAATCTGGTGTGAACAAGACCTTTGTCCAGTCCCAGTTTAGGGCTGATTACTGGAACATGACCTCCCAGGACCCATCACTGCATGTATATGTAACAGAGCAAGTATCTCCTATCTCATGTGTCAAATAACTCAAACATGTGTCTTTTACATTATATTAGCTCCTGTCCAGTCCAGACTGCACTTTAAATTCCTCCACTGTGGAAACCAGACCAAGCCCATCACATAGCAATGCTGTAGACTTCCTATTGTTATGATAAGAAAGGGATAATATTTATAACAGACAAAGGTTATGATTGGAACAAATGACCAGAGTGTTATTACCATCTGATCAAATGACTGACCTATCTCACAAGAACATGGACGCTAACTCTATTAGGTCTGTTATTTTGTTTTTCATTTAATGGATATTGCTAGAGACGAAGCACCTGGTCTGATGCCAGGTGCTTGTACTCGTACTCGTCAATGTGCTGCCAATACCAAGAGTTGATACCACTATGACTGCTCTGTGTTTTATTTGACGATCACAGCTCTGCTGAGCAGTGAGCTCTGAGCAGAGAGGAGCTGACCATAAAGAGTGCACATTAAAGCTACCCTCCCCTGTTGTATTCTCACATATCATCACTAGATGCTATCTACGCTACTGCAGTCTGATAGTGTGCCAGCTTTGGCCTGACAGAAGAAGACCATAGAGCACAGGTGAGCCTGAACAAAGGCCAGGTGAGGTGAAGGGGGAAACAGGCTTCACATTTGCCATCTACTGGTGAAAAAATAAATAAATAAACTTGCAGATAGTAACTTTAACTGCCAACTGCACATTAAGCTCAGCTTTAATCATTTGTGACTGCCACATCTGCGTCAGTGCAGTATACAGTTACATAGTAGCAGGCTAACATGGCTAAGTTTAATTGAAATTGGAGACTGAATAGAGCAGGTTTAGAGCCTTTAAAAGACTATAACATGTCCATATTGGTCAAAGTGTGGCCGTGACAAAAGGAAGAAAAAAATGGCTCCTTTGCAGTTAGTGTAGAGCCCAGTCTGCAGTGACGAAGTAGTTAATATTAAAGGTGCTTCTCTATTGGAATTATACCCAACTAGTGACTTAGTAGAAATTTAAAACAGCCCCTCAAATAAGTATTTCACTACACTATAATGAAATGATACATTATATAATGAAAAAATGAACTGGAGAATAATAGGCCTATTGGATAATAAATAATGAAATAATTAATTGGATTTACGACTGTAATACAACCCCTGTAAAAATACTGTCTGGTATCGGTGCTCGGTATCGGCAAACACTTAAAATGAAGTACTTGTACTCGTACTCGTTTGGAAAAAGTGGTATTATGCATCCCTATATATTGCCCTCAATTCAAAGCAAAGATTCAAAGAGTAGAAGTCATAAGTTATTTTTCTTTCATTTCTGTTTCCTCTTTTGCAGTAATCACAAAGAAACATATTCAAACCAGCTGTTTTTAAATGCACTGCAGCACACTGTTCAGGTAGTTTTGGTTGGTAGAGCTGCAACAGAAGTAACATTAGTTGGCTTATTTCTTTTGGGACAGCAGAAAGTAAAATTGTCAAATGAGGAACTTCAAGCATAAAGTTATAGCATCAAATTTATTTTTAAACAACTCTTAAAATGTTCCTTCTCTTTTATATTTTGGACTTCACTGGAGGCCTATGATCATGAATGACTATACTGCTTCCTATTAACTAAACTTAAACATACTGAAAATAAGCATGTTTTTGGCTGTTGGTAAAAGGGTGGTCTTTTCATCTGGCAGAACAAAGTGAACTCCTCAAAACACTGGAAAAACATATATTTCAAATGAGAAAGTCCAGAGGTGTTTTTAAGTGTCTTTTGGAGCAGCTGCTATTCATCATAATCAGAAAACACAGGAGGGGCGGTTCTAATCTGGAATTATATTTGACAAACAGTGACTTTAAATACGCTCAACTGTCCCACTCAAGTATTTCAATAACTTTTTATCCTTGGTTATTTTGCTTTTCTTCATTACATTTGAGTACCACAGCTAGAACTATAGAGCAAACTTCAAAGATCACAAGGACTCGCATTGGAAGATATTTGGAACATAAACACATCAATCACCTTGCAACACAAAACCGCACATGGTACAAAACAATGTCCCTGTAATCTGCCAACAGGCCAAAAGTTCATCCAAAAATATGAACTCTTTTGTGTATTGTTTTGCAGTGTCCCAGTAAGATCACAAACCAGCCGGGCAGAGAGTTCGGCAGCACCAAGGACTTCCCGGACTCAGTGTTGCACTTCACCCGCAGTCACCCGCTCATGTGGAGGCCCGTGCACCCCGCCCAGAAGAAGCCCATCCTGGTCAGAGCCAATGTCCCGTACAGGCTGCAGCAGATCACAGTGGACCGCGTGGAGGCAGAGGACGGACAGTATGACGTCATGTTCATCGGCACTGGTATGATATACATTATGATCTATGTCCACTTATGAGTATATCCTTATCAAGCGAACTGTTAGCGGGTGGTAGTGGGTGTAAGTGTACATTTTGTCCTCATCTCCATAAGGGAGAGCTGTTCCTGGTCTGCAGTCTGCATTTCTCAATTGTCAAAGGAAATGAACGGTGGTAAACCAGGAATGGAATAAATGCAACTGAATGTATTTCAACATAATGAAGTTAAAAGTTGTACTGATTGCAAGTTGTCAGCAGGATGCCTTCAGAACTGTGTAGCCAGTCCATAGTATAACCATTGTACTCACTGCATGTTTGAACAAGTGTGTGTGTTGCAGATGTTGGGACAGTTTTGAAAGTCATTACGCTGCACAGTGGAAACAGCCTGGAGACTGAGGTCATCACACTGGAAGAACTACAGGTTTTCAAGGTGGGTTTGTGAACAAATCAGGAGTAATGTCTGAATTTGTATCAAATTGTTGTTGTGTAATTGATAAATTGAGTGCTGTTTTATTTTATGATTAAGAGGTTGACTTATGTAATTGCCAAAAATTGGTAATAGGTTTAAAAACAGTGCTTAACACCACCTTTTTACTTGCAGGTTCCTGCTCCTATAACCTCAATGGACATATCAGTCAAAAGGGTGAGTGGTTGAATCATTCATTCATTTTTACTTAATCATATAGGAATTGCAGATGAGTTTGAAGTAAACATGCTTTTTATTGCAATTAAAAAAAATATTTACAAAATATTTACAAAGCATTGACTTGCCCACAGCAAGCAGTGTTTGTGGGCTCGGAGCTGGGGGTGGTGCAGGTGAAGTTGCACCGCTGTGAGACCTATGGGAATGCCTGTGCTGAGTGCTGTTTGGCCAGAGACCCGTACTGTGCCTGGGATGGGACGTCCTGCTCCCGATTCGTCCTCAACAGTAAACGGCGCTATCGTCGCCAGGACATTCGCCATGGCAACCCCGTACTGCAGTGTGTCGACCAAAACATGAGTGGTAAGATGTCAGCAGCTTTTTTTTATTATTATTGGTTGAAGTGAGTAGATTTTTCTTTCTGTGGAGTCTCTTGTTCCGAGACCCATACATTTATATTACGGGGGACCCATATGAGGCTTCTTGCCCGGAGACCCCAGATTTTTCTGCTTAGAATGTTTGAATAAGACCTATGTTTGAAAATAGCTGTGGAAAGTTTACATTGTACTCATTTTGTGTATGACTTTTGTCCAAAGTCAATGAAAAATGCGCACTGAAATAAACTTTAATAAACAAAGTCTATTGAATGAATTTAAGAAGGGTCCGATAGAACAGGTTTCCATTTCTCTGAGGTAAAGTAGTTTAGGTAAGGTTCATGAATCAAATAACACTCACTCATTTTGATTGCTCACTTTAATTGCATACAAAATGAGTCTTGGAAAACAATGGGTCATTACACAAAATTATAGATTTTATAGTTGAGAGCTGTCACAGAATATTGAATATAATAATGTTTGCAGTCTATGTGAAAAATCAAATCTTGGCCTCTCCATATCAGCAGTCATCTACAACAGTGGTTCTCAAGCTTTTCAAACCAACTACCACCAGATCTAAACCCACACTATATCGGGCCTAAATTAAGGTAAAAATGATCTCAAATTAAACTAAACCATGGATAAGGTAGTGGTGCTTTAAGTGGGACTAAACACCTAAACTCCTCCCACAACCACATTTCAAATAGAGCTGCTAAACTAGGCAGTACCTGGAGGACTAAAGGAGAGAGTAAGGGGCAAGGAAGGGCAGGGTCTGGATTTATGGATGTAAGGAACAGGGTGATGGGTCTAACAGGTATCCACACTTAAAATTCCGCCCCTGCAGCCAGGTGTTTGTAATCAGAAGCACCTAGCTGTGTGCTGTGTGATGTCACATAGTACATGAAAGTGCATTGGCCACTGGAGGCAGCACACACTCAGATTTTGACTATTTTTGAACACAAAGCTGCAGATTTACGTAGTTTGAGTTAAAATTGCCAAAAAGGACTTAGAGTTTAGTTCCACTTTAACTCAAAGAAGGAGCATTAATAGATTTGTCTCTAAATAAAATAAATACCACCAGATGCAATGTACTAAAGTTTAGGAAATGCTGATCTAAAACAAATACTGACACAGGAGATAAGGAAAAGGTGGCGCCCAGAGAGCTGAAAGGTGCCATGCCTGAGTGAGCTGATGTTTGCTCACCTCAGTTCAGGTATGAGTTTCTCCTTCATCACCACATATCAACTGCTTTTACAAAGGTTCTGTCTTGCAATGTCTCTGTCAAGTGTTTTCTTAACTCGGACTGAAGTGGGGTCCTGGACTTAAAGATCAGTAATGTTAAGACTTTTAAAGGAGTTGTTAAAAAGTCTCTTGCACAATAACATTTAAGCATTTACAGCTGAGGTTAAAACACATGCACTTTAACATAATTAAGTCATTGGCTATGTTTACATGCACAACAAAATCTGGATTATTATCTGATTTTTGTAGTTGTGAGATTATTGAAATAGTTATATTAGATGTGAATATTTTGATATTCTGGGGAAATTACGCAAAGGGCAAATTAATGTGGGGAAACAAAGGGTAAATGTGATATCTTTTAAGAGGTAAAAGTCAGCATTGCTAAACAGGGGCCAATCAGAGACAAGACCAGAATTTAGTCAAGGACAAGGGCTGCACAAATTAGAAAAGAAAATCTATTTTTCCTGTAGTATTGTAGTAAAATGTTGAAGCTTGATTAGAAGAGTTATTTTAAAGGTATTTGTACTTTATGTTACAAATACAAGTTACTTTAAAAATCTTTTGATTGACTGACGTTTCACCAAGTGTTGTGGTGATCAGATTTTGTTTGTGCAAGTAAACACACTGCAAAAATCAGATCTAATTATTGCATTATCTCATTATCAATCAATCAGTCAGTCTTTATTTATAGAGCCCTTTACAAGGTGACCAAAGTGCTTTAAAAATCAACAGCATTAAAACATGCAAGACATTAAACAATGAAATAAAACAAATTGTGCAAAGTGTCACTGTATTACTGAGTGTTGAAAGCCAGTCTGAATAGATAAGTTTTAAGCCTGGATTTAAACAGGACCAAGTCTGAAACTAACTGCCTCCAAAAATGCGCACTATCACAGAGTCAGGGCCGGCGACAGAGAAAGTCTTATCACCTCAATGTTTGAGCCTGGCTCTGGGGACCTTGGTTGACCTTAAGGCCATGTTTGAGTTTTCGAACACACAGGAGTTCAGTCAAATAAGGTCATTCTAGTCATCAGGTTTTACTGGCCATATAAATGTACCCAATGATTCAATAGCACAATGAAACAAACAGACCTTGACTGGATATTGGGAGAAAGTAAGTCTGTATTGTTGGCCTGTCTGAGAATCAAACCCAAAACCCCGCTTGGAGTCAAGAACCTTTCTGCCACAGTACCCTATTCAAGGAATTCAGTTTGTATTGCATCAACACATTTATCAAATTATGTTCTTCTTACCCATTACTATCTTTTACAATTTTGGTGGTAGCTTCCTCACTGGTATATTTTAAGAAATTTCTTTACAAAGAGCTATAGACATTCACAATTTGCTTTACATTCAGTTTGCTTTACTCTTTTTTGATTAAACAGAAGAGATGGATGTCCCCGAGGAGCAAGTGGTTTATGGGACAGAACACAACAGCACGTTCTTGGAGTGTATCCCGCGCTCTCCGCAGGCCTCCGTCAACTGGCTGGTCCAACGGGAAGACCGCAAGGAGGAGGTGAGCCAGACCAAATGTCACTACTAATATATATCTCATGCTACGATCATACTTGTCCTAGTTTGTTCCTGGTTTGATCCCGAATGTAGCCATTGATTATGAAGTGATGCTCAAAAAATGTACATCACAAAATATACAGCTCTATCTCATAAAATATTTGGCATCAGGAGTATCTGATAAACAAATCTTGTATCCCACTGAATTACAGAAAAGAAATTGCTCAAACGAGCTTTCTTTCTGTACTGGATTATGGAGATACAATTTACATGCAGACTTCAGCCTCTACTTTGAAACCTTTATATACGCTCTTTCACTCAGCACTTTGTTTCATAACAGGTGATTAATTTAAAACCCTTTTGTTTCAAACAGGTGATTAATTTAAAACCCATCAGTGTACACTCCATGAAAAAGTAGGTTGGCCATCGCTCTGTCAGAAGAGAACTGTATAACACTGTATAAAATGTATAAGGGGCTACTTGATAGACTTCCTCAATATCTCACTTGCTTGTTGAACTTTGATACTGGAACTTTTAATACAAGATCTCATGATTGTCTGCGTCTAAAAACTGGCTGAAATAAAATGGGAAAAAAAAGCTTTTGGTTATTTTGCTTCTCAAAAATGGAACACATTTCAAGGACATGCAAAACTGGATACGCAAATGCACTTTAATAATCTGGTAACAAACATTTATACTGCACCTGCACCTTAATGTTTTAACTGGACCCATGTAGTCATAGTACTACATAGTTTGTTTTTGTTTGTATTGTTCTGTATTTTAGCAGGGCGCTCATGAAAAGGAGAGTCTGTATACTCTCATTGGGCTCTCCCTGTATAAATAAAGATAAATTAAATCTTTTAAGGGCTCAAGTCGACACAGATAAACGGGGACCAATCAGGGACTAAAGACCATCATTTAATCAGGGACGAGGGCTGCGCAAATTAGGAAGGAAAAGCTCATTTTTCTGTATTATTGCCGTATGTATTGCGATTGTAAGTATTAGATTTGCGATTTATGTTTAAAGCAGTTCTGTTCAGGAACGCATTTGAGAGATGTGAATTGCTAAACTAATTTATTACTACAGGCCAGGGTTAACAAGATTTTTCCCACAAAAAGACAGGATACTTTGTTGCAGGAGACATTCTAAATACCTGTAGCGTTTGCGATTTCCAACTCAAATTGTGATTTCAATTCGATTGCAAGATATTGCGCAGCCCCAACTATCACGATTCCAAACCCAGCCCCCAATGACAACACTAGCCATACATTAACTAGGAGTGAGGTCTAAGCAGAGGTCTGGTACATTTCAAACCAAAAAGTACCACCAAAGTTGCCTGTACCACACTTTAGGGACCGCGAAGAATGCTCCCTTTAGCGAACAGTGTCCAAAAATGCTTTCAAGTGTGAATTTGGCACGTGTCTGACAATTTTGACAGCAGTTTGACATATGGTTAAAATTACAACATTATATTTTCAAAAGTAGAGGAAGTCATGTTTCTCTTGCACAAACACTGATCTTTTTGCAAATGCATACCACCTACACTTAAATTGTCACTCAAATCTACTCTCTCGTGAAACTTTACAAAGGGCTATTTCAGTAAACCGCGTTGCCTGGTTCCCCACACCCACTGCAATTTTTCTCCTGTTTGAGGTTGTGTTTGTCCAAGCTTTATGGTCTGTATTATAGCATTACCGCCATTCACTATTTCCCGAAAATAAACGTCCATCTGTCACTCAAAAAGGAATGGCAGGTATATTTGTGCTCGCTCCAAAGAGTATTTTTTCAAAGGGAGATGTGGTGTGCAGCTTGTTCGACAGGCCGGAGGAAATGGTTTGAAATGTTGGATTGAAATGTAGGAGACTAAAAGGTGAGGTGCCATGGATGTGGGTCTGTGAAAGATTTTTGACTGCTGTGTAAACATTCAGGAGTTACATGGTTGAGACACAAGCTGCAAATACTGTACAAAGTTTATTCTCACGTAACATTTTATTGTAGTTAATTATTCAAATTTTAAGTAATTTCTTCAGTTGCCTTCATATTGTAAAGACAGAAACTATGTGCTGTATATGAATAGATACAGTATATTCACAAAACATATTGCAGTATGAATGGCTGTCATTAGTGTCTATAACAACCAGGGATGAAACAGTGTGATAAGTCTGTGATAATTGTGTCATACTTTCATGCAGAAGACACAAAGAAAACAGCTCCATAAAGGCCTAATTCAGCTATATTTGAACAGAGAAGAGATTGAGAGAGTGTAATTGAATAAAATGATATTTCTATTGATAACTACCAAATATATAACAGAGGAAACATTTGTTTTCGCTCTTCTGAGACCTAAAACATATTGAAATCGTATCGATATTGTGACCTATATATCAAGATACATATCGAATACTGAGAACACTGTAATATTGCATCCCTAATAACAACGCAGTATGCACTTCACTGAATTAAAATATGTGGTACTTTTTTGTGTGTGTCAAAGCAAATCAGTGTTATTCAAAAATAGACATAGCTCTGCCACAGTCTAGTTAACACATCTATGTTTCAGTGCTATAATCCTTTCCTCTCCCTCTGGCTCCTCTTTAGGTAAAACTGGACGAGCGCGTGATGGTTACCGAGCACGGCCTCCTGTTCCGTCACCTGTTCCGTCAGGACGAGGGGCTTTACATCTGCCGGTCCCGCGAGCACGGCTTCACTCAGACCCTGGCCCGCCTAAACCTGGAAGTGCTGCCCGCTGACACGGTGGACGAGCTGATGCAGCGAGACATCCACCCCGACTACAAAGACCGCTCCGGCCTGGGATACCGACCCTGGACCCCCTGCAACTCCTACACCAGGGGCAGTTCCGCCGGGCAAATCGGCCAGTCGCGTACCTGGTTCAAAGACATCATGCAGCTGATTGGTCCGGCCAACCTGCCCCACGTGGAGGAGTACTGCGAGAGGATGTGGTGCAACGACAAACTGCGGAGGAAGCACAAGAGCATGTTGGAGAAGTATCGGCAGGCCCAGGACAGCGCCCGGAAGGCCCGCAGTAAGAGTGTCAGTGAACGCAACAGGACGCCACGGGATCTGAGCCGAATCAGCCAATAGGAGCGGACACGGGAGGACTAACTGACAGGGCCAATGGAGATGTATTTGGCACTGAAAAACAACTAGAAGCACCTAGAGATTAAATATTTGAGCTTGAGGTTCACTCTGTGTTTGACCCAAAACAACAAAAAACACATAAATGTACTGACTTTAAATTAAATTACATGGGACGATACTGAAAACATCACAATGTTCAAATTATGAGTTACGATTTGTGTTTTGCTGAATACTTGCAAATTTAACAATGTCAAAACAATCACACACAAACACATTTATTCAAATCTGAATACAGTTTATATTTCAGATCACTTTTTAATGCTGATGTCAATGTTTTAGGAATTTTATTTAAAATGTTGCGCAAAACTGCAGCTTGTGTTTTAGTGTCATCTGGGTATATTAAATACAGCTCACAGAGTGCATTTTGAGATAGCAAAACATATTTTATCGTAGTCAACAGTATCCTGTAATCGTTGATATCTGATCAGCCATTCACAGATTCGGCCCAGCTGTGTGGCTTGGATGTAGACGTAGTTTTGATTTAGGTCATGTTTGAGTTCACAGTTTCACACACTGCTTTTTATCTATGCTATAGTCACTGGATTCACGCTCAGTGTAGTTTCTGGCTTATTCTTTGGTCACATAAGACCTTGTGTGACGACAGTTGACTTTTCAACAGACAAGAGCAGACCGCAGGATATCACTGTACTGTTACTAGCACATGTTAAAATAAAAGATGAGGTTAACTATACGCAAAACTGACTGTAAAGAGAGCTGTGAAGTGCAGCTCTCTGGCTGCAACCACAACTCACTATTAACACAATCATCATCTATTACACTGCAGTTAGCACAAGAACTGCTATTGGCTCTAAAAGGAAACACTTAATGGGCAACAGTCCACAAAGCTAACATGAAGTCATGAGAAGAAAGACTAAGGACTGGAGAGAAAGATGGACTATAATATTAATGTTAAAATCATTGTACAATATTTTAAAAAATACAAAAAAGCTAAATAAATAAACCCATGGTGACATATTTATTGTTCTTGTTGTGTGAGTGAGAGACAGGTCCATAAAACCACAAGTTCAAAACAATCATTTATAACTAAAAAAGTGGAAATGGTACTGAAAGTATGTTATGACTACTATATCTGTAATTTTAGGGGAGGTTGGAGCAGCTTGTAAGCCCATATAATATACAGTTGGTGTTTTTATTGTTGCGTAAACTGAGACTGTTTTAGACTGATTACACAGTGGTGTAGCATGTTGTTTAAAGTGCATCGTGCTGGGTTTTGCATGTTCTCGTTCAGTCCCATTGTAAATTTGTACAGAACGTTCTGTTAGACCTTTTATATTTCCAACCTTTTCTATATGTCTTTATTCGTATTCCTCTGTACTAAACAAGTGTTGTTTTTGTGTAGCTTATCTTGTAAATATGTTCTTCCCTAGATTGTCTTAGTAAGGCACAAAGCTTAAGCGTAAAAGTCCAACACTTTGAAAAAATAATGAAGACTAATGGTCATTTGCCAAATACGATATGGGTTAATGTTTCATGCCAACGCAAACTTTGAGTCTATTGTTTTATTTATGAATTCACCACGTCCTTGTGCTATTTAACATCAGTGAAAATAAAAGTGGACTTTTTTTTATCTCAAAATAATCACCTGCCTGTTTATTAATCTTTTATTTAACCAGGGTAGATATGATTTGTTACAACCCAAGCTCCACACAGAAAGGTCTCTTGCAAGAAACGGGAGCACTAGCCATTATGCCACTGAGGGACCTGCTTGTCTTGTTAACAAAAAAAAAAGCATTGGCCTGCTCGCTCTCTATATAGATAACTGTAATGTCATACTGTGGAACATTCAAGACAAAGAGGTACCGTTAAACAGAACGATACACAGAGTGGGTGTAGTTCATATTTATTTGGAGCAGGTTGGAGCTGTAATTGGGATGGGAATACTGGTAGACGCCTAGCAACTCATAAAAGTCAAAACTTCAACCAGAGCCACTAAACAGCTTTGCACCCACAATTATCATAACGGGGCAGCTCACAGTAAACACACACACATTTTAAGCGGGAGAGCAGCGGCCAAGTCTGACTGGAAAATATCTCTTTGTTTGAATGCAGTAATTTTCTGCCACATTTCAGTGAGCCTGATGGTTTACACATACTGCCATTGTGAATTAAATCAGCTAATGTGGTGGGGCTGTTGTTCATTGTGTTGGTGACCTGAGCCAGTAAGTCATGACCTTTAACCTTTATTTTCAAACAGGAAGCACGTTTAAATCAGTCACAGCCCATTAGGGTCTGGCGCAGTCCACTTAAACAGGTGTGCCTGGACAAATCGCTGTAAATTAGATGCAATTAGGTATTTATATCAAGTGAAATCCTTTGATGAGCTACAGCCAGCAATATTGCACGATAATTTCCTATCTCTTTAAATAAGATTGTTTTGTGCAAAAAAAGTGCAGTTCAGGGGTTTAGTTGGTGATGATTCAGATCAGAGAAAGTCCTTTTTGGATTTAAACCAACTGAGTTTCAGCACTGAAACTGGCAACCCAAATGAGAGGCTTGTGATAAAAATGGATAAACAAAGCACCAAATTAACATTCACAACTTGGCCATTGTGTCTCATTATGGTTGAATATATACTAAAACTGTAGCCTATACTTATTATACTACTTACAGCATCCTTAAATTGTATTGGTGTGTGTTTTCCTTCTCATTTCTCAGTGTTAAGTGGGGACAGGCGTTGTGTAGTAACCCACTGGGAGAACGTTCAGAGGTACAGTCTCCACTCTGACAGATCAAGATTAATCTGAGGCCCTCGCTGCTCTGAGCTGGAAAGAGATGCTCTAGAGAAATCGCACTGTACAAAAACATTAGCCCCAATAGGAACATATCAGAGCTTTTCCCTGTGGACCTGTAATCTGAACTCTAATGTGAAAACACTACCACGCTTATCAGGAGATGAGAGAGACTGAACAGGGTTGGTGTTAAAGACAGCTGCTAGGAACTAGATATTGCATTTCTATTTAAATTTCAAAGTATGTCTGTACTTTTGTACCTTTAGTAAGCAGGTTGCCTTGTTGCTCTTGAAGGTCCCAATTTGAGTAGTAATACAGGTTTTGGCCTAGGTTTTTATTTAGGTTTGGTCCGAGCTTCCTGGCTGATAGACTAGCTTATTGTACATGTTTTACTAATAATAGTAGTAGTCGTAGTCGTAGTAGTAGTAGTAGTAGTAGTAGTAGTAGTAGTAGTAGAAGTACTGTAATAGTGGAGTAGTAATTATAGTAGCAAGGTTAGTATTCACAGAATCAAACTTTAAACCCACAAAAATATTTGATATTTGAAATCACTTTAATTCAGCATATGCTTTTACACCTGATGCCCTTCCTTTCTGGCTTTATTCAGAAGGGACACTCTTGTAACCTCGATAAATCCTGTAGTTATACTGTCCTATGTTTCACAGTATATAAGATAAATGCATTAAATTGTGCACCAGGATAATATAAGATCATTTATTGTACGGTTAAACTAATGAAATAGTTATCAGGTTTATATTACAGACTGCAAATGGAGAGATGCATCATGGGAGAAAAAAACTCAAATATATCTCTTGTACTGGACCCAGAGGGAAAACCTCCTAAGTGTGTCACAACCTGAAGTGTGGCTGTTGTTCATAATGAGAGCCATAACTCATGAGCTGATGGTGGTGTTCTGATAGAATCTCTATGGGACCACAGAACCATTGACAAAGTGAATCTGACCCAATTTAAATGAATGTGCATGTTTTATGAGTCACCGTTTAGTCCTGTGTCAGTGCAGAGCCATGGGACTGTTGTTCAAAATGCAATAAGAAAAAAAAAAATGATGTTTGTGTTTGAAATCATGAGGGATTTAATGAAAAATCTTTAACAGCATCACACAGGCATAATCAGAAATGCTTTTTTATGTTAACGACTTTAGATACTTCTAAATAAATCTTCTAGCATTCTGTTTAACAATTCAGTTGTTTCTATTGAGCAAAATTCAACACAAATCTTTATCAGAATCCTTACAATTGAAGCTTTATTACATCTCAAACTCTGTGTGAAATACTTTTTATTATTTAAGTGCATTTTAAATGGGTACTTTAATACTTTTGCTTAAGTAGATTTTTTCATGTGATACTTTTACATTTACTTGAGTATTTTTATTTTTTTTTGCCATGGTATCTGTACTATCTGTATTAAAATGCAGTATTATACAGAAACTGTTAGCAAAAGAGCTGTATAAATGTATGTACAACCTTCCTGTTACAGTAGAGATATGGTGCCCGGGCTTTGACCTAAACTCATACAAGAGGTTATTTAAAATATTTCCAACCTCCCATTAACAAATTATGTGTCACCTTTTAGTGTACCTACTTTAGGCCAAATTTAGGAAGTCGCAACTAATCACACCAAAAGTAAAGCAGGGAAGATAGAACATGAGAGAAGGAAATGGGGATGCAGATACAGTCCAAACATACCACACACTATGAGGTAGTTTGTTTATTGGACTCCAGGGGTCACTAAAGAATCAGGATTTGTGCTAAAGGTTATTTTTGTATGTATCTGTACCATCAATGAGCTGATGTTTGTTGACAATAAACAATACACATTCATTTGCCAAAAAGCTAATGATGTTTTGGGAAGGATGCTTAATCAAAAGCCCTGTTACGTCACATCACTGTTCACCTTCGTCTATTTCCTGTTTACTGTTGATCCTCACAGGTCTTGATTTTGTTATTTAGAGCATCCCCTTTGTCACTTCCTGTGCAGAGGCAGGTTAGTTTGAGGAAGTGCCTCTCCTCTGTGTCAGGAGCCAGACTGTACTTCCTATTACACTGAGCACAGCACACTGCGCAGTCAGGACCACATGTGGACACAGCTCGGACCTCACACATTTACAATACATACGTGCAGTTTTCATCCAAACAGGCGACCAGACCAAAACAAACAAAATCCCATTATTCCTCTTTTTCAGTTTTAGTCTAGAGCATGGACCTGAGTCGTCACACAGCAACAAACTCCAGTTAAGCCTGATAGTTAACCCAGTAGCAATGGAATTATGCTAACTTCTATTCTGACCATAGACTCCATAAAGAAGTGGACTGAGGGAGTGTGATGTCACCCATAGTGTGGGTAGCAGTTACAGGGGCGAATTTGAAGTCGAGTTAAATATTTGGAATTCCGCAATTATCATAGCAACCAAAGAGTCAATCCGGTAGGTAACACCTCTTCCTTTAGCAGGGAGTGGGAACTTAGCAACGCTTCAATCAAACCTGTTGCTAACGCTAGCGGAAGCGACCTCAGGGAAAGAAGGCACCTGATTTGTCTGTTATTAATGATCATATCTCGATTAACAGATAAAATAGCTAAATAAAAATACCAGAATCATGCAGAGAGGGTTAATACGAACATTGTAAAACCAAAATGGCGAGCCTGACAGCAGCAGTTACGGAGAGAGGGGAGACAAATTTTTCAATGAAAGTGAATTGGAGCCAAAGTCGATATATTCGTAAGCGCGCCCATTCTCACTTCCTATTTGGGACGCGGCGGCTAGCAGGTTAGCTATGTTTATATATACAGTCTATGGTTCTGACACTATGGTGTGATACATTTATTTACCAGTAATCCAGACACTGTTGTTCTACAGCTCTTTTGTTTAGGTTGCTTTTTTATATTGTTTTTGCCAAAGCACCTTGGACATTTTGTCTACTGACAGCAAACATGGTGGATTTCCCCAAAACATTCAGTTTATGATGTATGAGTCCAATCTCTATTAGAGGAATGTTTTATTTTGTACATGTAGCAAGGCACACACAGAATTTACTTCTATTTCAATTTGTCTTGTGATTTGTGATGTAAGAATGTATTTGTTATTGGCCATAGACTGCGGTAAACGGGGGAAATGCTGTCAGCTTTTGCTCTTATACTTTTCTATTCACTTGGCTTTTTCCCTGTTTTGTTTAAGGAGTGCATTCCGTCACCGCTCATTGCTGACTTTGTGTGTGCTCAGTTGAAGAAATCCCTGTGTTTTTGGTGTCAACACTTCTTTAGTTCACAGAGGCTAATCACGGAGGTAATCATGGCTAATTAACCTCATTAATCATGGGACCTGTCAAAGGGTCTTCAGCTCACTGACTATTTCTATGGATTGTTTTGGGGGTTTTTTTCAGTCAGAACAATTCACTGAACAGGAGCTACACTGCTGTGTTTGTTGTAACTCTCTGTAATTTGTAATAGAAGTAATAAAAGTCATAAAACTACCAAATACTACTACCACAGCTGCCAGATTTACCAGCTAGTATCAGTGGAGGAAAGTAACAAAGTACAAAAGTAAAAATACTAGTGCATTTTAAAGTGGATACTTTTTACTTCACAACATTTGAGAGCATGTATCTGTATTTTCTATTCTACTACATTTTTGAACTGGACTGAAAAGTAAAAGTTTTTTTTCTCATACTTTCAGATCTAGCTGTTGAAATGACTGGGGCTTATTTTTAGTTTTTTCATAGTTTAAGCAAACAAAAATATACACATAAAAAGAGCTAGAAAAATTTATACATCGATTCAGTTGTGTCTGTTTAGTACAATTTTCCATCAAAACTACAACTACTACTACAGTTTTGCTTTAATGGACCTCAAAATCTGTCCGAAATACTTGTACTTTTATTTTTTATGATATTTTATGATATTTTTTGTGATATTATTTTAGTATTATTTGCTATTTGTATTTTCACTTAATTAATAAACACATTACTCAAACATTATAACTCACTCCGTCTTTGTATTTGTATCCAGCGTTCCACAAAGGACTTACATTCATTTCTTTCCCCTGACTGCCCTCTACTGTTCAGAACCGGCATGACACAAGACGCTGTACATTTTTTTCGTATATTCCATTATTTTGTAACATTTTGTCTTGCTTGTATTGTAGTTGTATTGTGGTTTTATGAAAAAAAAACAACAACACAATTTTCCTGCTAAGGCTGCAAGCCAACGGGTTTTATGACTCAATTAGGTCAGATCCTGAATAACTTGTTATGTATTAAACAATGGACTTGCTGTCCATATGTGTGCTATGGAGTTTTGCATTATCTCCTATATGTAAATTTTGCTTGTGGCCATTTTCAAACACATAAGCAGTTCGAACATTATTCTGGCAATACCATTTTGAACCTTTGTACCTCCTATACACCCTGCATAAGAGTCAAACATGGAGCTGTGTTTCATGTTCTTGTGTCTTGAGTGTGTTTTATTTGGAGGAGGCAGCGTTAGGGCATCTGAATTCCACCGAGAAGGAGACTTTATGATTGGAGGACTTTTTAACATTCATGGGGAAAATCAGCCACAAAACCATAATACACCAGAAGCCCTGCAGTGCTCTAGGTAAGTGAAAAGTATACAGTTTGTATTATTTTTTTCTCTGGGTTTAAAAGGTCAAGTACAGGTTATAGTACTGATAGCAGGAGCAGCAGCTACTGCCTATCTTTTCATTTTTGTCGATGTCGATTTACTTCTTTTACATTTATTTTTATTTACATTTTGCTTCACCAAATACAGTGTTTAGTCTATGTCTTTGAGGGCCATCTGTGTATGGCTTTTCAGGGTGAGAGATGGTTCTTTTTGACACAAATATTAAAGTCAGTGTAAATCTTTTCTGAAGTCATAGTAACAGTCATACTTGTAATATGTCTAATTATTTTGAGCAACATTAAACCTCTAAATACAAGTTACACTGGCACCAGTTCATTTTGTTGTGATGTATGCCATTTTGTGCTGCATTTTTCAAGCTACAGCTGAGCAATAAACCCAATTTTAATTTGAAAAATAATCAAGATCATACAATTGCCATTTTGCCAAGCCCTACTCATTTTAATATTGCATTTTGTTTTATTTCTGTTTTTAGCCCCTTTTGTTTGATTTATATTTCTGTTTTGTTTTGGTGGACATGAAAGGAAATGTTATTGTTATATTATATCTCAAAATATTGTCCAAAATGTCCAAAATAGTACTTTTTTCATTTTTTCATTTTACTTTTATTTAAGTATTTTTTTTTGCTCCTATATCTGTATTTTTTTTTTTTTTGTAATTTTATTTTTCAGGAATTTTTCTTTACACAAAATAAGAGAAATACAACACTCGAGAACAATAAGTGAACT